>CAUYON010119405.1:0-32249 GCA_963573935.1 Arctocebus calabarensis
TTTTAAACAAAGCATAGATGTTTTTCTAGCTGACATTGGTATTTAGTTTTCTTAAATCATAACTGTGTACATTAATGCAATCATGGGGTACAATATGCTGGTTTTATATACAATCTGAAATATTTTCATCAAACTGGTTAATATAGCCTTCACAGCTCCCTCTTAGTTATTGTTGTTAAGACATTTATATTCTACATTTACTAAATTTCACATGTATCCTTATAACATGTACTGTAGGTGTGGTCCCACTAATTACCCTCCCTCCACCCATCCTCTCCTCTCTCCTCCCATTATCCTTTCCCCATAGTCTTGGGCTATAATTAGATTATAGCTTTTATATGAAAGATATAACTTGATTTCATAGTAGGGCTGAGTACATTGGATACCTTTTCTTCCATTCTTAAGATAATTTGTTAAGAAGAATATGTTTCAGCTCCATACATGTAAACATGAAAGAGGTAAATTCTCCATCTTTCTTTAAGGATGCATAATATTCCATGGTGTACATATATCACAATTTATTAATCCATTTGTAGGTCCATGGGCACTTGGGCTTCTTCCATGACTTAGCAATTATGAATTGGGCTGCAGTAAACATTATGGCACAAATATCTTGTTATTATGGGATTTTTGGTCTTATGGATATATACCTAGTAGAGGAATTATAGGATTGTATGGTAGGTCCATTTTTAGATCTCTACGTATTCTCCACACATCTTTCCAAAAGGAACATATTGGGGTGGGGGGAGGATGGGTAGAGGGAGGGCAATTAGTGGTAACACACCTATAGTGCATCTTAGCAGGGTACTGGCGAAACTTATTAAAGGTAGAGTATTAATGTCTTTATATAGTGATCGAGGAAATGCCATGAAGGATATCTGTAACAGTACGATCAAAATATTTCTGAATGTATATGAATCGTGCCCTGTGATTGCACCAATGTACATAATTATGATTCAATAAAATTATTAAAAAAGAAAGAAAGAAAGTATCTAAACAAAACACATACACCCCATACTATTCTGAAATTTTAAAAAAGGAAAATGAAAGAAGTGTGTCAATGGGCTCATGAGCATGGAATTCACTGTTCTTACCAGAACTTGAGACCCCAGAGGTAAGTGCCTGACAGAATGATGGAATAGCTCTCTGACGACTCATTAATAGTGCTAGTAGAGACACAATACTTTAAAAGGAGGGGCCTTTTATCTTACAAAAGGCAGTGTATGGAGCTTTGGAGAAACCACCAATATATAGGGCTCTTTCTCTCATAGCCAGGTGTGAATCTGAGAATCTGGTGGTCGAAGGTGAAAGCGACCCCTCTCACCTTTAGATTTAATAACTCTTTTTCAAAATTCTTGCTTCCTTTCCCCTCAACCTTTTTTTTTATTTTGAGACAGAGTCTCAAACTGTCACCTAGGTAGAGTGTCTTGGCATTATAGCTCACAGCAAACTCCAACTCTTGGGCTCAAGTGATCCTCTTGCCTCAGTTTCTCTATTTTTATTAGAGATGGGGGTCTCACTTTTGCTCTGGCTGGTCTCAAACCTGTGAGCTCAAGCTAGCCACCCGCCTCAGCCTCCCAGAGTGCCAGGATTACAGGCGTGAGCCCCTGCACCCGGCTCCCCCTCAACTTTGAGCTCTTCTAGTTTGGAAGTCTTGGTCAGTAAGAGAGGATTGTTTCCACTAGGGAACAAATCAAAGATTCTGATGGCTTGGAAGTTGAGATTCTACTTATCTTTTAGACACTTTGTGCCACTAATTCAACAGGTCAAAGGAGTTATTCTATTGCCTAGGTGAGTACTCCCGATTACCAAGGGAAAACTATACTGCTACTATTTCCCTGGATGCAGGGAAGACTGGAATTAATGGGGTTCTCTGGAATGTCCTGTCAGGCTCTATAGAGAAGAAGTTGCTTGAGGCAGACTATAAGGCTGGAATAAGAAGAGAAATCCCCTCTTTCCTGATATTTTCTGTTCCCTTCAGTAGGCCTCCAGCAACACTTCTTTGATCCAGAAGCAGCAATTGATTATAGAAGCAACTGTTAGTTCCAGTTTGCAGTTTTTCTAGACTGCTAGAACCTCACAGCCTCACAGCATCCACTCAGAGGCATCAGCGGCAGTTGGCCAATGCCATTTCCTCAGAGATCTGGGTACTGTCTCTATGGGGCACCTTCTCCAAGTTCCTCGGGAATAAGTACCAAGCCAGGCGGCACCACAGTCCTCAGTGTTCTGAATTTCAGATGCACAGGCCACCAGTAGCATTTAGACCAGGCATCCTCAAGCTTTTTAAACAGGGGGCCAATTCACTGTCCCTCAGACCATTGGAAGGCTGGACTACAGTTAAAAAAAAAAAAACTATGAACAAATTCTTTGCACACTGCACACATCTTATTTTGAAGTAAAAAACAAAACGGGAACAAACACAGTTCACACCAACGCATGTGGCCCGCGGGCCATAGTTTGAGGACCCCTGATTTAGACAGGACCCTTTTCTCAGAGATCTTCTGTCTCTGAGGTAGATGTCTGTCCCTTGCGGTAGCTTCTCCAAGCTTCTAAATTTTAGTGATGCCAACCTTCTTATTTCTTTGATCCAACAGAGAATAATTTCCAAACGAACCTTGATTGAATGCCTTGTGAGCAGTTGCTCCATTAGTAGGTGCTGTACGTAACTGAGGAAGCACGCAGTAGTAAACAGTGCTCACTAGTATGTTCTCAGCAAAACCTTTCAAGCGTTCAGCTCAGGACCCGGGCTATTCATATGTGCTTTTTGTATGCAATTTTCATTGTCAGGAAGAAACACAATAAATGAGCTAAAAACAAATGTTACTGGGTTTTAATTAAATAGTATTTTTAGAAAGAAGTAGTCAGTCTGAGGATTTGCACAAAACAAATAAACAGGAAAAAACTCCAAAATCTCAAGGACTGATAAAATACAGCCATATCAACTCTTTACAATTGATGTCTACAAGATGTAATAGAAAGACAATTTCTGGTTCCTAGTGTGTCACAGAAGTAAATATGGCTGGCCTACAATGGGAAGAGTATGAAGAATAAGTAGGGATATCACCAAGGAAGGCTAGCACAAGTACCAACATAGAAGACTATGGTGCCAGCCCATCCTACACAGTGTAATGAATGGTGAATGTCCCAAGAGGTGGATGGACAGAGACAAATGGGACATCTGGTGTACTGATCACTACAGAGAAAGCACTGGAGAGGAACTTGGGTGAAATCAAAAGGAACGAAGAAAGGGAAATACATAGTTGTGAGAAAATGTATACACCTGATCTTGAATATTTGAGGACTCTGAAAGCATTGCTGACTTGATGTTGCTCTCTCTGGAAAAAGGCAGAGGCTCGCTCAAAGGTGCCAGTGTGACAGGGATCGGTTTCACATATTAATCTCTTTCTTAGATTTCTCCCCTTTCCAGGAGGGCCGGCCCTCTCAGAGGTGAAAATAGAAGGAGGAGTCAACTCATAACAACACAATGAGGCAGGATTATTTTTAGCCCCTCTTTACAGATGACGAAATTGAGACTTGGGGACAGTAGTGCTACCTAGCTGGCAGGTGGCAGAGCTAGGCTTAGAATCAGGTGTCTCTGAATTCAAAGTCTTCTGATATCATACTTTGCCCTCAACTGCAAGTTTAAAATGTAGACAAGTTAGATAATATAAATCCCATATTAATCCTCTCTCTCTCTCCCTCTGATTGGGGACCTCTAATTGCAAATTTCTTTGAAAGAAAAGATCTTTTTGATATTATTTTAGTAAAACAATTTCTTTAAACCTGACAACTCTACTCTATACCTCTCATGTTTAGTACCTAATCAGAAATAGGAAATTTAAGAACTTTGAATGTCCTGAATATGTCAGGAAATACTTCCGTTTGTCTCACGCAGTTCAGTACTATTCAACAAACTAACTGAGTACCTACTCTATGCTTGGAGGACAGAGACTAATGGGTAAAAGTGATACATAAACAGAGTTTCATCACAACACGATTTAATAAAGAATATACAATTGCTCCAAGACTTATATGTAGGATGCTTTGAATACACAGAGTAGGAACACCTACCCAACCTCCTGTGAAGGTAGCGATTAAGAAATGCTCCCTGGGATGATGCCTGTAGCTCATCGAGTAGGGCACCAGCCCCATATACCAAAGGTGGTGGGTTCAAACCCTGCCTTGGCTGAAGTGCAAAACAGAAAAATAGCCAGGTGTGGCAGGCACCTGTAGTCCCAGCTACTTGGGAGGCTGAGGCAAGAGAATCGCCTGAGCCCAGGAGTTGGAGGTTGCTGTGAGCTGTGTGATGCCACGGCACTCTACTGAGGGTGATAAAGTGAGACTCTATCTCTACAAAAAGAAAAGAAAAAAAAAGAAATGCTCCCTGGAAGAGAGATATTAAAAGTCTTAATGATAAGTAGGTTTTAGTCAAGTACAGAAGTAGGGAAAAGTGATCTGGGGAGTAGGAACATCAGACACTTCCAACTCAAAGACCCTATGGTGCATACTCAACTGCTCCCCACACCCATACACATGAGCATGTGCACCTTTCTATCTCTCTGTCTTTCTTTCAATTACTTACTAGGATGAATGACACAATTGTCCATCAAGTACTACAAATAGAAACCAAAGAATTGACTTCAACAACCATCTTTTATCTTGTCACCAATTCTGCAATTTCTATTTCCTAAATATCTTCTTAGCTGCATTATGCACATTGTGATATATTCTTTTTTTGTTACTATCTAGTTGAAAAAAATGTTTTAAATTTCAGATTGATGTGAGGGCACAAATGTTTAGGTTTCACTGTTTACATTTCAAAGGTAAAGTTCAAGTTGTAGTTGAGCCCTTCAACCAGGGGGCATGTTGAACATCCTCACATTGTGCATATTAAGTGAAATCCTGCCAATCTCCCACCCTCCTCCCCGTGCCTCCCCACTCCTCCACCCTGCTAGACTTTTCTATATTGTGTCTGCTCTTAAACATATCCAATTAATTCTTTTAAATTTAATTTTTAAATGTAAAATTTTACATATTTATAAAGTACAATGTTGATACAGTGTTCCTTCCATTCAGGGCTGGACAATGGCCCCCACTTTTCAGGCCTAAGCAAACAGACTTTTTTTCTCCCAACTCTACTCTGAATGCAAGTAAGACAGGAAAAGAAGCAGTTTTTCCAGTATTTCATGTAAGCTGGGTCTCTTCTAGGGTGGACTCCGTGCTGCTTTTGTCCAGAGCTGGAAGGACTACATTCATTTGTTAATATACTCATGAATTTGCCAATCAACATTGAAGTCTGCCAAGTCCTGGCCAAATGTAATTCTCAAGAGCTCTCTATTTACAAAACAGTATATAACCCTTAGACTCACCTGAGACTTCCCACTTGGGTCTCCTCCCATTAGAGACTGCTGCCTTTCATTCCTTCTATATTCCTTTCTATCTAATAAATCCTATCTTATCACTGATCTGTGTGGTCTGTGGACTCATTCTTCCAATCTCCAAGACCAAGAACCTGCTGCAAATTCCATCAATATTTTGGAGGCTCATTGAAAATCCTCAGTAAGCAATGCCTACTTAACCCAATCTTGTTTTCTTCTATAATCAGAGACTAAGAATTCAGATGACTATCAGCCCCTAAAAGCACCTAGTATGGCTGCTGACCTCCAAATCACAGGTGGAAGGCTGTTGGGGAACAAACTTTCTAATTCCTCTTGGCTCCAAAAGAAAGGAGAAGAGGGGAATGTTAGAAGGCTTCTGAACCCACTATTTTTATTTGATTGAGAGCCAAAGAACAAACAGAAGTAGTACTCAGAGGTGCTGGGGTCTCTGGCAATAGTTGTGACCCCACGCACTGAAGGGTCTTCTGAAAACATGGTCTCTCACCTTTTTTACTATCCACCATGTTTCTTGGATCTTAAGCCTTTTCTACTTATCTCTATAGACTGCTGCTGCTCTCTGTCTCTCTCTCCTTGTAGTTTGTGTGCTTTGTTTGAATGTTAGTAATGGATCACTTTATGTACTTAGTTAAGTTTGTACTGGCTCTTTCTGAAATTTTTCAGATGTTGTAAGTGTATTTCAAAAGAGTTGTCTTCATTGTCTTTCACTCCAAAATTAAATTCAATTGGCTTTTACGCATGTTTGTGAAAGAGGCTGAGCTATGTTAACAGTTAGAAAAATGAGAGACTGAAAAGTCAACGCTGAAGACAAAGGGCAAACTGACCCCCATACAAGACTTCTCTGGGTGATCAGGAGCCTGTGTGGGGTAGCCTGGAGTGACCCCCAAGGCAAGCGTAGCCCTATAGGGAACTCCCCCACAAATTAGTTATAAAATGGCTCATCCAGGAAACGTATAAGAGCTAATTATTCACCATCTTGAGCCCTCTCAGAAATTTTAGACCTCCAGAAATAGAAACCAAGACATGTAAAAGGGTGGAACTGGTGAGTAATACTCTGAGAAGCTACACTCACAAGTATCATGTTTTGATCCACCTACATCTTAAAATCTAGACTACAGTTAAGTCTCTTTTTAAGAATGAAAGGAAGAAAAAAAGAAAGAAGGATAGAAAAAAAAAGAAAGACAGAAAGAAACCTTTAAAAACAAAGAAAGACAGGCTTGGCGTCTGTGGCTCAATGGGCTAAGGCGCCAGCCACGTACACCTGAGCTGGCGGGTTCGAATCCAGCCCGGGCCCACCAAACAACAATGATGGCTGCAACCAAAAAATGGCCTGGCATTATGGTGGGCACCTGTAGTCCCAGCTACTTGGGAGGCAGAGGCAAGAGACTCACTTGAGCCCAGGAATTGGAGGTTGCTGTGAGCTGTGATGCCACAGCACTCTATGCAGGGTGACAGCTTGAGACTCTGTCTCAAAAAAAAAAAACAAAGAAAGAGAAAGAAAATGACAAGTGCCCTATTGTCTTATCTGGTCTATTGGTATAAACAGAAAGGTTCAAAGGTATGCCAGGTTTTTCTGAGACTTCAGCCTATTTGATTTTTTTTTTTTTGAGGTCTATTAGAGTAAATACGAAGGTTCAAAGGAATTCCAGTTTTTTCTGTGATTTCAGGTAATTGTAACTAATTCTAATACAAAAGTTTTAAATTGTCTCTGAAACCCATTTCTCTCAATGCCTATTCTTTACCGAGTTTAATTATTGCTGCATTACTAACTTTTGGGGAAGAAAGGAGGGCAGAAAACACAGCATTTAAGACCTGTTTATGAAAAAAAAGCCTATTTTCCTTTGTAACTGAGAATTTAGAAAAAGCTTGTAGAAGTTATCAGTTACAATTTAAAGGGTACATGTGTGAGCACAGCCATTTTCTCCAGGGTAGGGCTCATCTCCACGTGATTGATAGGTGTATACCCAATAGCAGGTGCAGAAAGGGACAGAACTTTCATCAGGTGGCACCACTCCAGGTTTAGAACTACAGCTCCCAGATACTTGATATTTTGGTTTGTATTGCTGGCTGCAATAAGCACAGGAGAGCCCGTGGGTACAAATGGTTACACTGGTAATTATGGCTAAATACAGACAAGCATGTGGGCTGGGGAGGCCATGCTTCTCAAAAATTCTTCCCCAGTCATCAGGACAATTCCTTTTGTTTGGCTGCAAAGCTCCCTTCCTTGGTCAAAGGACACTTAAACAACTCAGAAACACTGACGGTGGGATTGGACATTTATTCTTTCCCACAGATGGGTAACATATTCTTTTGCCAAGAGAACACTCCTCTGGGCTTTATTCTAAAGAACTGAGACATATTTGATCTCCAGACCCTGAAAAAAGAATGTATGATTTTCTTCTGCACCCAGGTCTGGCCTCAGTATCAGCTCTCCAATAGTGAACAATGGCCATCAAAGGGTATCCTAAATTATGATACTATTTTTCAGTTAGAGCTTTTCTGTAAACAAGAGGGGAAGTGGTCTGAATTGCCCTATGTGCAAGCTGTCTTTTTTCTGAGACAGCCCCCAACCGTGTAAAACCCAGATAGATCCAGCACATCTGGCTGTGGTAACTTCCCTAAACTGCCAGGGATTTCTGAGAGAGATGCTGTCACTATTTAATTCAAACCTGCCATTCACTCCTTCCACGGTGCCTTTAGAAATACCCAAGAAGTAGTCTGTTCAGAAGTTTCTTTGGGTCTCACTGGGACCCCCAGAAAGTAGCTGTATCCCTCTTTGTATCCCTCTATTGAGACTGTGGGTGGTGAAAGGGAAAATATGTATTTACCTTATTTTCTCTGGCTAATTTAAAACAAATCAAGATTGATTTAGGAAAATTTTCTGATGATCCAGGTAAGTACATAGATGTTCTCCAAGAGTTAGGAAAAAAATTTAATCTGTCTTGGAGAAATTTACTGCTACTACTAGATCAAGCTTTAAATGAGCAAAATGAAGTCTTAAACAAGACTAAAGATTTGTGGTTCATGGTCAATACTGATAGCAGTATGTCCTCTGAAGCAAGAGAAACCTACCCCATGGGAAGACAAGCAATTCCCTTTGATGATCCCAAATGGGGCCCTGAGAAAAAAAGTGATTGGTGGCGTAAACATTTTCTAACATGTATCCTGGAAGGTTAATGTTAATCCAGGAAAAGCCTATGAATTATTCTAAGTTGTCTACTATTTACATGGAGCAAAATAAAAATTCCTCAACCTTTTCTGAGTGGCTTAGGGAGGTGATGAGAAAACACACTCAGTTAACACCTGATTCCTCAGAGGGTCAAATTACTTCAAAAAAAAATAAATTTATCATTCAAGTGGCCCTAGACATCAGACGAAAACTCCAGAAATTGGCTCTAGGCCCTGATCATAACCTGGAGGACATTCTTAAAATGGTCACAATGTTCTTTTATAGTTGAGATCATGAGAAAAGGAAGAAGAAAGAAGTGATTAAAAAAAAAATGATGACAGCTCAATAATGGCACTCTGGCAAATGACAAACAGGCACCATTCAGGGGCAGCAGGAAGCCAGAGGAGCCAGAAACAAGTGCTTCCAATGTGGTCAGACTGGCCACTTTAAAAGAAATTGCCCTAGGCACCACCACCTGTAAGGCAAGACACCAGGCCCCTGTCCAAGATGCAAGGGTGACCACTGGAGGGCAGCCTGTCCCCAGAGGTAAAGGCCTCCCGGGACAGTGACCTCATCAGCCCCCAAATGGGACTGAGGGTGCCTGGGGCAGTTCTTGGTACCTAACCCTCAAGGGCCCCAGGTCTGCCTCATTGCAGAGAGCAGAAGATAAAATTTCTCTTGGACACCAGAGTCACCTTTTCTGTGCTCCTCTCTAACCCTGGTCTTCTACCCCCCAAATCTATAACTATACTGTTTCTTCTCTCAGCCTTTAAGCTGCAATCGGAGAGACTGGCTATTCTCTCATGCCTTCCTAACAATGCCTAAAAGTCCTGTTTCCCTTTTGGGAAGGGACATACTAACTAAAGCAGGAATAACCATTTATATGAATATAGAAAAACCTCCCAACTACATTTTCATATTCAACACTAAAAGAACGTTTCTCTCCTGGAGATCTGGTTATGATCAAACCTCTTCCCTCTAATGCACCTTCCCTGAGCCTGAGTTGGGAGGATCTGTTTCTGGTAATCCTGTCTTCTCCTACAGCTGTTAAAGTTATGAGAATAAATTCCTGGATACATCATTCATGAGTAAAATCCTGGAACTTGCCACTTCCTACAGAAGCGGACCACGAAAAGAGTCAACCACAGTCTACCTACACTTGTGAGTCTAAAGAAAATTTGGTTATTATTTAAAAACCAGCAAGGGAAGTGTTAATGTAGTTTTGTTCTGAAATCACTGACTTTGATATTTCCAACCTGACACCAATGACTCTATAATTAATCCCCTCCTCTCTATCTTCTACCCTTGCCTTCTTAATACACTACTCATATTTGTGTCTTCCAGAGATGATGTCATCAGGACACAAACAATAAAAATGATTCCAGTACAAGACCTGGTTCTTTTGTGGACCCTTGGATAGCCCTCGAAGGACCCCTAACTGCCCTCTATATCATTGCTTAAGAAGTTAAAATTGAATCAATGCCCTTTTTCTCTGATAGCAGTTAGGGTTTCTACTTGGAGAATTGATACAGGGTTTCCCCCACTCAGGACTGGACAAGGGCCCCCACTTTTCAGGCCTAAGCAAACAGACATTTTATCTCCAAACTGCACTCTCTGAATACAAGAGAAACAGGAAAAGCAGCAGTTTTCCAGTATTGCTTGTAAGCTGGGCCTCTTCTAGGGTGGATGCCCAGCTGCTTTTGCCCAGAGCTGGGAGGACTACATTCATTTGTTAATATACTCACTCATTTTGCTAATCAACATTGAAGTCTGCCAAGTCTTGGCCAAAGGTAATTCTCAAGAGCTCCTTATCTACAAAACAGTACATAGGGCAGCGCCTGTGGCTCAAAGGAGTGAGTCACCAGCCCCATATACAGGAGGTGGCAGGTTCAAACCTAGCCCCAGCCAAAAACTGCAAAAAAAAAAACAATGAAAAAAAATCGTATATAACCCTTAGACTCATGCGAGATGTCCCACTTGGGTCTCCCCCCACTAGAGGCTCTGCTGCCTTTCATTCCTTCTATATTCCTTTCTATCTTATAAATTCTATCTTATTAGTGATCTTTGTGATCCATGGGTTCATTCTTAGAATCTCTGAGACCAAGAACCTACTGCAGAAAAAAATTTCCATCAACAATGTGATGCATCCATGCATGTATACCTAATATAATGATCTAATGGGGTAGTTATCCTATCGATCACTTTACATGACAACATTCAAAAATATTCTCTTCTAGCTGCTTTGTAATATACACTATATTGTTATTTGTTATAGTCACAAAATGCTGGTGAGGATGCTAAAAATAGGGAACTCATATTGTTGGTGGGATTTAAATTAGGACAGCCATTATGGAAAACAATATGAAGATTTCTCAAAAAAATTAAAAATAGAACTACCGTATGATCCAGCAATCCATTCCTAGGTATATAGACAAAGGAAATGAGATCAGTATGCTGAAGACACATCTGCACACTCATGTTTACTGCAGCCCTATTCACAATAGCCAAGATATGGAATCAGCTAACATGCCTATCTGCACATGAATGGATAAAGCAAATACACACACACACAGGAATACTATTCAGCCATAAAGCACAATGAAATCTTGTTATTTGCAGCAGCATGGATAAACCTGCACGACATTATGTGAAGTGAAATAAAGTGGGTAGAGAAAGGCAGGTGCCATGTAATCTCCTTATACATGGAATCTAAACTTGATTTCATAGAAATAGAGAGTAGAATAGTAGTTATCAGAGTCTGGAGGGGGAGGGTTGGAGAGGAGGAGGCCAGGGGAGGCTGATCATTGAATTCTAAACTTGGATATTTTATTTTATAGTTTTAGCATATCATTTTGGTCATTGTCAGGAATTTCAATTTTTCTATTCAAATTTTGCATCTTTTCATACAGTTTGTTCATATTTTCTTCAACATTTCCCTAATAGCTTCAATACATCTCTCGTTCCTAATGTCTTCAGGGCAAAATCAATCCTGTGTGTACGACAGTCCCTCCCTTTGGCAGACCTTTGGGATCTCAGCATAATGAGTTTCTAAGAACTCCCCTGATTTACCACCTGCCCTTTAGATTCCTGGGCCACCACACACTCTCAGCACAAGTCTCCTGAGGGAGAATCAGTAGGCAGGGAGAAGGAACTTTGCCTTGAAACTCCTCCAGATCCCAACTGGTCTCACCAGCCCACCCACAACACTGAAAGCCCCACTGAGAGTGCTTTGCCCATTAGAGTCTCTCTGCCTGAGTCAGGCCAATCCTCACCTGCCCACACCTGGCTCAGAAGCTGCCTCCAAGGAAGGCAATGGCTGCTGATTTGCATTCATCTAGAAAACCCTTGTCTCTCTCTGGAATGGAGTTCCTTTAGGTTGCTTTCTATCCACAACATTTTGATGGCTTAAAAATATATCTATGATATTATTTATATATATATATATATACACACACACACATGCATGTGTGTATATATACGTGTATGCACACATATATATATTTTAGTTGTTACAACTAAAACTGCAAAGTGCCCTTGTTCCAATAGGATCAATGGCCTGTTGGTTGTGAACTTCTATAATCCAGTCCGTAAATATCCCTCGAATGCATCTGGTTTTCTCCATCTTTATTCTATCACCTGATTCAAGACACCATCATCTCACCCACGTTCCTCCTGACCCTCCCTGCTTCCCTTCTCATTCCACCACCCTCCAGTCCAGCGGTTCTCAACCTGTGGGTTGCGGCCCACACAGGAACTATGTTAAAGACCCAGGGCATTAGGAAGGTTGAGAACAACTGCTCTAATCTGTTTTCATTCTGCAACTATTGAACTCTCTAATATGTAGATAGGAAGAGAATTTCTCATCTTCAAAATTTTTCCTTTGAGGATAAAGATCAAAATGTGTGATAACGATGTGTTATAAACCTAATCTATCATATATATGTGTGTGTATATACACACATACATATATATACATGTTTGTATATATATGTGGTATATGTATGTGTACACATATGTACACAAACACATATATACACACACACATACAGACACATAGTTTGTCCACATATGCTAATTTTCACAGGCTGTTGCTATGGGCAGATGAGGTGCTGAAAAGACTAGTTCATCAGTGTTTTGCTCAGACTTTCAGGACTAGGACTGATATTGGCTTTAATTCTTTTTGCTGAGTGAATATGGTGCCCTATTAGAGGGCACTCTGAACTCCATGTTGCCATACCATCAAAGTGATCCACTAGGGTGGGACAGGCTGGGGGATGAAAACTTACCTATGGGGAGGGCGGTGCCTGTGGCTCAGCCCCGTCCAAAAACTGCAAAAAAACCCACTTACCTATGGGGTACAATGTACATTGCTCAGGTGATGGGTACGCCAAAAGCCCAGACTCCATCACCATACAATATATCCATATAACAATATTTTTTTAATCATATAACAGAATTTACGTTGTGTGCTTAAATCTATTAAAATAAAAGAATAAATTAAAAAAATTTTTTTTCAGTAGCTACTATGTTCATAAACTGACTTTCCTCAGAGTTGGGACCTGGGCATGGGGTGTGGGGGGATAAAAGCAGTGACCCCCCACACTGCTAGGACCACCTAGGGCCAGCCCTTAAATTGGAGGAAGCCTGGAATTGGGCTGCTGTTAAAAAGTAAACTTACAGTGGAGAGTGTGGTCGGGATTTGTCACAAATGTCACCTTCTAGATTCTTTTCTAAAAGGCATAGTGCTGGGCAGCACCTGTGGCTTAGTGAGTAGGGTGCTGGCCCCATATACCAAGGGTGGTGGGTTCAAACCTGACCCTGGACAAAATGCAACAAAAAAATAGCTGGGGGTTGTGGTGGGCACCTATAGGCAGAGCTATCAAGAGGCTGAGGCAGGAGAATCACTTAGGCCCAAGAGCTGGAGGTTGCTGTGAGCTGTGATGCCACAGCACTCTACCGAGAGTGACAAAGTAAAACTCTGTCTCAAAAACAAAATAAAAGCCATATTGTTGTCAAGTTTAGAAATATTGTTTGTCACTCATAGTTACTCAGAGATGGTGAACGAGGCTTCGCAAGCAAGAAAAAACTTGACTATTTGCATAAAAAGTATTTGTATAAAAAAACTTGTTTTCTTTTCTTTTCTTTCTTTTTTTTTTTTTTTTTTGTGGTTTTTTGCTGGGGCTGGGTTTGAACCCACCACCTCCGGCAAATGGGGCCGGAGCCCTACTCCTTTGAGCCATAGATGCTGCCCTTGTTATCTCCTTTTTTTTGAGACAGATCCTCAAGCTGTCACCCTGGATAGAGTGCTATAGCATCACAGCTCACAGCAACCTCCAATTCCTGGGCTCAAGAGAGTCTCCTGCCTCTGCCTCCCAAGTAGCTGGGACCACAGGCACCCACCACAACGTCCGGCCATTTTTTGGTTGCAGCCATCATTGTTGTTTGGTGGGCCCGGGCTGGATTTGAACCCGTCAGCTCAGGTGTATGTGGCTGGCGCCTTAGCCTGTTGAGCCACCAGCCCCGAGCCTCATTTTTCTTTTTGAGACAGAGTCTCAAGCTGTGGCCATGGGTACAGCTCACAGCAACCTCAAACTCTTGGCTAAAGTGATTCTCTTGCCAAGGCCTCCCAAATAACTGGGACTACAGGCGCTCACCACAATGCCCGGCTATTTTGTGGTTGTAGTTGTCATTGTTGTTTGGCAGGCCCAGGCTGGATTCAAACCCACCCCCTTTGGAGTATGTGGCTGGCGCCTTAGCCGCTGAGCTACAGGCACCCAGCCTTGAAAATATTCTTAAGTAATACAGAATTGTGTCTCCTTTTAGGAAAGAGGCAAATGTGATATTCTTTGTATGAGGGAAGGATGGCATTTTATCATTGCTGCTAATGTGACTGTTGCTGAGAAGCGTCAGTGTGAAATGGTGGTGTCAGAAAGGGGAGGACTGTCCCCCTGATGCCTCCCATACCTGGTGAATATCCTTCCTGTGCTTGAGGAATTCCCTATTTGGAGTGTTTGCACTCCCAGTGTAAAACCCAAGTCCTCCCCTTCTCAGCCTTGGGGACAGACGTAAGCCCTAGGCTGTTCCAACTAGATGCCATGTGACACCCTGCATTGTAAGTGCTCTGTGGAGTCTGTTTCAGGCATTGGGGACAGAGGTCCCAGTGCCTGAGGCAGGTGTCAGCCCTGACCATGCCTCCAGATGGTCTGGGCATTGCTCTTCGCTGCACGGACCATAAGGATATAAAGGTCTTTAATGTACTTCAAAACATTTATTTTCTGCTGAAAATAGCTGAAACTAATTCTAAACATTCAGATCCACACATCTCATTTGATTAACAATTTAAACATTCTTGAATTGTTGTTTTAATTGTTTTATTATAAAGTTTGCCATATAGTCCTAACTGAACTCAATAGATAGCTGATCTTAGCTAAATCTGTAGCTAAGTGGAATCTTAAAACCTGAGAATAATACTGATTCATATTGCATGTGCAGGAACATCAGCTGTAAGGCACTTCCAGAGAGGAGCCCTGCGTACAGCATAGTAGCCACTGACATTGTTTGGTAAGGCCAAGTGTTTCTTTAACCAGTCCATTGAGACAGTGATTCTCAACATTTTTGGTCTCAGGAGCCCTTTACACTCTTAAAAACTACTGAGGACTCCATCATTACATGGATTATATTTATTGATATTTCCTATACTTGAAACACTAAGACTATAAAGACACAAATAACTTAGTCTTAATATGCGAACAAATTTTTCATAATACGGTATTTTGCTGACCCTCTGGAACGGTTTTAGGGACCTCCAGAGAACACTGGACCGCTCTTAGAAAACCAATAAATTAGGTATTTATGGAACACTGTGTGCGGAGCATTGAAATGGACTCTGTACCAAATCTGGACGGTCAGGCGGCACCAGGCACAGGCAGAGACAGACAATGGTAATGAACCTGAGGAGGAGGAAGAGGCTAGCCAGGCAGTGGCCCTCCGGAAAGGCAGGAGAACCAGCCGAGAGACTTTGTTTAGAGGTTTTGGTACATAAAAGCCTGTAAGAAAACACAAGAAAAGGCCTTTTGTTTCCTAAACTAATAACTTTTTAAAGGATTAGTATTTTTTATAGATCAAACTGGTTTCAAGTGATAGAAGGTGTGGTAAGTTTGCTGAGTGTCATTTCTCAGCAGGAAGAAGCGCAGTAATTTCTATCTTGGGCTCTCTGGTTGAACGGTAAAGAGATAAGCTAATGTGACATTATGTCTTTCTTCCATGTTCAGTTCACGTGGAACTAAAAGGATTATTTCCCTTTATTGTCAAAAGAGAGTGAAACTCTCCACCCCAATACTTCTCATGCTTTCCGGGAAATCTCAGGCAAGTACCACACCATGGAAGCGAGGAGCTTTTCTGCCAAGAGCCACCCTTCCCACCACTTCCTGGAGACGTTCCAGGCTCAGCCAAGTGCTGGGTGACTCACGGCAACTCCCGTGGGTCTCCTACCTCTCAGCTCACGCCAGGCAGGAACAGAGAGGAGACCAGCTTGGGGCCGCCCGGAGACCACGTGCAGCTATTTCCTCACCCGGTGTAGTCTGCATTTTTGTAGTGCCTTTACCTCACCTCTTTGTCACCACAGCCAGAGATGATCAGCTCACCGCTGCCCCTTCCTCCACCTCGTCCAGTGTGCCAAGAGTTAGTCACTCAGTCCCCCGGGGAGTGGCCTCCCCTCCACAAGGACCATACCTGACAAGTGGCAAGGTGATCCCTAGCCTCCATCTGTTATCAACCAGAGAGCGGAGAAGTGGTGTCTGCCAAGGAAAAGAAGATAGTTTTTGCTTTTTCCTTGATTATCTTATCTCTTTGCATTGCATTTACCAATCCCTTTGTCCAAACCAGGGCAGGGAAGCAGCATGTAGGCATTTTCCCTACTGTGCCTTCCTCCATGCACCTGCTGGGCCCACACTCACCCCAGTGCCTGCCACACTCTGAAACAGGGAGAAATTCCCGGCATAGGGTGTGAAGGCTTAGAAGCAACTTCTTTTTCATCTTTGTTCTAAGAGAAAACAGGGCAAAAGGCTTAGCAAAAGAATACACACCAAGGATGAGCTAACATGTAAGCGTCTGCGGGGCAGGTGTCTTCGTAGGTTTTGTTTTCTAAAGTGTGTCAAGAACATACAGTGTCTGAGGCAGAAGGTGCTGTTTTAGTGCGAGTTGAAGGAAGGAATCCAGGACTGAGCTGAGCGAAGAAGGGAGGCTGCGCCGCCTGCCACACGTGCGGGATTCGCTTTGGCGTCTCCTTGGAAACTTGGTCCACACGGTGAGACGAGTGCGGGCTTCCATAAGTCACCCCTTTTCCCGCAGGCACCCACTGGGCTTGCCTAATATTTACCCTAGTGATTACAAGTGAGGAAACGGTCAGAGTTACGGGACAGAGGCCAGACTTGGAAAGTTCAGAAGGGGAAAAGGAACCAAAGCAAATGGATTGTAAAGACTTGAATTTAGTCAGAGACAATAGAAAAAACAAAAATGGTACCACCACCACCCCCCCCCATGTGCTATTTTTGAAACATACATTCCTGGCTGTGGAAGCACATAAATGATGCTGTTAAAAGTTGTTTGCTAGATTTATGCCTTTCTTCCTTTTTCAGTGAGCATCAAACCATTGTTATCCGCGTGTCTGTGTCAGTAAATCACTTTAACAAACAAGAGATAAAACTAAATGTTAAATATTTTATGTACCATTTCAGAGATATTTAGTTGATCCAGTTGGAATTGGAAATCTGGCATATAGTACACAGAAACTAAACAAGAGAATTCCCTGCAGCATAGTTTATATAACTGAGGAATCCCCACACGATTCCAAGGGGGGATTCAAATTGCCAACTCAAAAAGAACTCAGTTTTTCTCACACTAGCTTGGGCTTTTTTGAACAAATAGTTTGTAAAATTTATGCCCAAATCTCCTATGTCTGTCTCTTTCCCCACAGTGGATCAATTCTGCCCCTTTCCATCTGGGCCTGTGTGGCCAGGCCCTCTTCACCCTCTCTCCCCGCATGGCCACGGCCCCAGCTTCCGCTCGCCTTCCAGGGGTGCTGCCCGCCCTGCGGCTGGTTCTGTGGCAGACCTGTTCACGTTCTACTACGGGATGCTGCTCTCAATCCCCTCAGGGAGCAGGTGGAAACTTCCAGAACTCTCCAAATGTCACAGTCATAGGAAACATGTGAGCTGTCCCTCTGTAAGCCATGTTTCAACTGCGGCCACCTCACGTCAGTAAAACCATCTGTGTTAAAGTAATGTAGAACCACAGGTATTAATAGTTATCAAAGCCTGCTTTTTATAAAAGTATGGAAGTTAACAGCTACTGTTTCCCGACTGCCTCTCTGCAGTAACTGGTTATGCTTAACGGCACTATCCTCCCTGAGAGGAGCCAGATTCGACTTCTCTCTCTCCTTCTCTAGATAACATTGTCATTATAAAGCCCAAGGACTTGTGCTTCTACAGATATTAATAATATTGCTTCTGTAAAGCCCAGGTCTGGCTTTGAAGGATTTTTCAGACTCTGTATTCCCAGGGGACCCACTGATCTGACCAGACCCCTGGATAGGAATGAGAATAGACCCAACAGCCTCGAGAATCCTCCCACCCAGGAAATCTCTCAACTGAGAAGATAATTTCTGCTTCTCAACCCCGTGAGTTTATCCCCATCAATCAGCAGACCCAAGTGGCCAGCCCTTTGCCTGTCCAGTTATCTTTAAAAACCCTTTCTCTCTATTCTCAGAGAGATGGTTTCACACGGTGCCCTGATATTACCCTCTTTACCTGCCGGCAGCCCTGCTGCCTCCTGAGCCGGGCAGTGAACCCGGCTGGTCTGTACCAAGCCGGGGGTCATCCAGGGTCTCCCTCTGGGCACTCGCCTATAGGTCTGCAGTCTCTCACCAGTGGGGGGCTTAGCGATGTGCCCTAGTGGCTGCTCAGTTTTCTTGGACGGAGTTATCTCTGGGACCTGAGTTACCTCAGTGTCCTACCGGTGGGACATTGGAGACCCATGGTGCTTACAGACCACTTTCTGCGGAGAAATAGCTTCTGGAATTAGAGGTTCCTAAAAACTCCTGGAGAGTATTCCAAGCATGCCCAGTACCCCTCCCGTTCTTTGCAGTGTTGGCCGCTCTAGAGGCACTGTGGCTCCTTCATGGGTCTTGGTTGGCTTTAAAGTCTTGCCTTGGGGAGACTTCTTCCCAATTAGATAGAAAATAGCAATCTGTCTGGGACAACACTCTTGAATTGACTTGTTTTGGGAGACTTACTTGAGAATATATATTTATATATATACGTTTGACTCCCTTTCCTCCCATAAAGTGTTTTCCCTCCTTGCTTTGTTGTTCTGACACTTCCTATCCCTGAGACCTCGCCCTGTGACCACAAGGGGGCACTCCCTTTCGGTCTCTACCACTGACGGATGTAATTACTGGGTTGCATTTGGTGATGACCAGCGTACTAATGGCAGGGGTCCCCGAGATTCTTGTGTTCTGAATGTTACAAGCTCTGTGGTGCATTTGTTATAAAAAATCCCATTCAAAAGAGGTTTTTATCATCTTAACCTTTGTTGCTATCTTAGCCTATTTCTGGAAGAATGACAGAATCTTTGGGATTACATCTGGATAGACCACTGGATTAAGATAAATACACTATTAAAACTTAATGGTCTCAAATGGATCTTTAAATTAAAAAGACAACTCAAAAGCTTTTAAAATGATTTTAGAGATCTGGCTCAGTGCCAGTGGCTCAAGCGGCTAAGACATCAGCCACATACACCTGAGCTGGTGAGTTCCAAATCAGCCCGGGCCTACCAAACAACAATGATGGCCACAACCAAAAAATAGCCGGGTATTGTGGCAGGAGCCTGTAATCCCAGCTACTTGGGAGGCAGAGGCAGGAGAATCACTTGAGCCCAGGAGTTGAAGGTTGCTGTGAGCTGTGATGCCAGAGTGCTCTACCCAGGGTGACAGCTTGAGGATCTGTCTCAAAAAAAAAAAAAAAAGATTTTAGAGATCTCTTATTCTACTAATTGTCTTATTTGTATTTATGAAAACATTAAAACTAAAAGAACAGGTAACAATTTCATGGCTACCTTTAAAAACGTTTTTGAAAAAATTGAAGAGCAAATATCTGACATAAAACAAAGGTAAAAATCCTTTGAACACTGCCACTGTGGAAATACTGGCAGAGGGCAATTTACCTGATAGACTGATGGTCGAAGTTTTGTGTTATCACCTCAGTAGCTTAGGTTTAATTTCTGAGCTGGTAATGAGCTTGCTCTGGTTTAGTATTTGTGTAACTTATGCCATTTATTGATTTTTTTCTTCTGCACACAGCTTTTGATTCCTGTATTTTGTGGGGACATATGGTGCGTTTAGACCTTTACATACAAATGGTCAGCTGAGAAGTTGAGACCCTAGAAAATACAGACAGGAATGTGGGACGTGCCTATTTGAAGGCTAGGGAAAAGTTCCTTTTTTGAGCTGTTTTGTGACGTTTTTGGCTCTCATAATAAACAGTTTCCCACCTCTTTGGAAATGCCTCTTGCTTCTTTTAAGTGACAACCTTGGCTAAAGCTTATCCATTCCACTTAGAAGGGTGCTTTAGTTAAAAAAAAAAAGTCAAAAGCAGAAATGTCAGCTATTTGTCCTGGTCAGAGTTGGCTCCATCTACCTTCCCCACTGCCGATCACTCAGTTTTGGGCAACCAGAGGTGGCCACCTGTTCCAACTGCTCAGGGCAAATGTTGAAGGGCACTGTCTGGGAATCCTCTTTAACCACGTGGCAATGCTGGAGTCTCTCTGAACCCTGTGTCTGTTTAACTGAAGTATCTTCTTTTCCCCATCAGGTTTAACTTCTTAGTTATCTAAATAGGCTTCCCATAAAAAACAACTAAAAATTACACAATTTTCTTCACCTTTTGAGTAACTGGCCTGAAAGAAACAAAGAGCTTTATCAAGATAATGTTTGTGTTACCTTTAGTAGGTTTTTTACTAACTATGGAAACTAAACCGTAAAAGGGTTAAGGTTTATACCCATGTAACTTCCTGTATCACCTTTAAAGTCTTTGGATGAGTATCACCCTCGGTCAAATAAATGGATTAGTACTTTTTAGTGACTTGTGATTCTATTTGAACACATATTTTAAATCTGTAATATGTGACAAACTTCCCAAAAACAAAATTCTAAATTTAGTCCTTTTAACCTCCAGCTAGCATTTAATAGCAGAGCCACTAAAAGTCCAAGAGAAACTTAACTAGGTTTACTTGCTATGTTAAACTGTATAGGAAACATTATCATTTAACTTTCTTTGGGTTGCATTTGTATAGATATTACTGAGGATGGCTGGAAAAAAGTCTGTGAGAACAGAGGCCTTCTCACGGAGACCCCAAGGATATACCTGCCAGGTCCTCCCTGTGGTGACTCAGCTCTTAGGAATTCGTAAAAACTTAACTTCCTGGGACCTGGAGGCTGACACTTGCTTCTGCTTCTGGAAACGCCAAAACCGAGAAAGGTATCCGTGAGCTGGAACTTTTTTTCCCCTTTTGCATTTTTTTTTTTGAACCCACCACCTCCGTCATATGGGGCCGGTACCTTACTCCTTTGAGCCACAGGCGCGGCCAGTGAGCTGCAAGTTTTTGACTGGGGATAAAAAGGAGACTGAGCCAGTTGAGGAGCGTGGCCATTTTGAATTCTTTCGTGCCAGTCACTTCCTGGGCAGAAATGAAAACGCTTCCTCTTATAAGCATGGCGTTGGGTGCTTTCTCTCCATTGGGTCTCGTCTTCCTGCAACATTTCAAATATCTGCTCCGATATCGTATGACATTTCTGAAATTTTTATGTCTTGGCTTATGTTATCAGTGATAGTTATAGTTATTGAATTGTATGACACAAAAATAACCAACTTCCTTTGCCAATTGTCTCTTTACCAATGGCTATTCTAAGACTTTTGCCATTTATAGACAATTATTTTATTTTGATCCTTATCAAAAAAGTGAGAAGATAATTTCTGCTTCCCAATCTTTTGAGTTCATCCTCCATCAATCAACAGACCCAATTCCCTAGCCCTTTGCCTGTCATAATATCTTTAAAACCCCTTTTCCCAAATTCTCAGGGAGGATTTGAGAAACCCGTGGTACCCTTGATATTAACCTTTCTCTGCTGTGACTTCTGCTGTCTCAGTGTAGTGGCTTCTTCTTGAGCAGCCGACAGTGAACCTAGTCGGGCTCAACATTAGGACAGAGCCCCTTGTGAGACTCTCTTCTTCACAGAAGGCAGGACTAAGCCCCTCAACTCCAGGGTTTCACTTTATAGAGATTTCCCAAACTAATTCTCTTTCCCTTAATTACTCCTGGTGGGGGAGTAGGGCCTACAAGTCCTATTTTAGCTCTCTTCCTACTCACCCTTCTTCAACTTTCTACTAGGCCAAAAAGGATCACAGGTGAGTTTTAAGCCTCATAAGCCACTGTTCTTCGCTTCTCCAGTTCTTCCCAAAGTTTAGTTACATTCAAACCACCAACAAGGTCAGCTTGTTAAAACACATTCCCAGGATTCCACACTCAGTGTTTCTGATTCCGTAGGAGATGGGCTGGGGAATTTGCATGTATAATAAGTTCCCAGGAGATCCCAATGCTGCTGATTGGGGAACCACACTTTGAGAACCACTTTACCTGTGACTTTCTCCGATATCACCCAAAAGAATGACGCCTTCATATAAGGTATTTTGAACTAAAGGCTCTTAGAGGCCTACCTCTAAGGCCTTGGAAGAGGCTTTCCTTTTTCCTACATAAAAAACCAGACCCCCTCAAAAGAACAACTGACTTCCTTTCCCCTCCCTGTTAGTGTTATAGGAAAGAAAATCAAGAATGTAACTAGACCTGGCCAAAATATTTTAAATACTTGTCTCTCAGGTTAATTTAACATGCAAAGAGAATAATTTACAAGTCAATCTGTTTTGCCCCATTCGTTCATTCTCCCATCTTGCTTAGTAACTACTTCCTGCCTCTAAATAGAATTACCTATATTCCTCATTTCCCCCCTCCATGCTAAAATGAGGACATAGAAATTTCTGGATCTCATTGGGATACTGAGTCATCACTCTGTAAATAAACCTCTTTCTCTTATTAATGTCTTATTGTGAGCTGATCTTTCCTTAAACCACTGGTTCTCAACCTGTGGGGCGCGACCCATAGGAACTGTATTAAAGGGCCACGGCACTAGGAAATTTGACCTTTCAGGGCAAATGGAAGTTTCCCCTCACTCCAACATAATAATTGCTCCCTTTCCTTTGTGGTTTTCATGGCATCATGGTTTTCCCTTAATGGAAGAAGAGCTTCAAGTTTTTTAGCTTATGTTGTATCAAACCTGTATCTTAATCTGTAAGATTATTCTTTTGAAAACAAAATTGCCACTTTGAAGACCTCAAATTCTTTTTTTCTTTTTGAGACAGTGCCTCAAGCTGTCACCCTGGATAGAGTGCTGTGGCATCACAGCTCACAGCTACCTCCAATTCCTGGGCTCAAGCAAGTCAGCCTCTGCCTAATAAGTAGCTGGGACTACAGGCGCCTGCCACAAAGCCCAGTCATTTATTTGGTTGCAGCCATCATTGTTGTTTGTGGAGCTCGGGCTGGTTTCGAACCCACCAGTGCAGGTGCACGAGGCTGGCACCTTAGCCCGTTGAGCCACAGGCGCTGCGCCAAGACCTCAAACTCTTAATAGTAGAAAACAAGAATCCTCAAAGCATAGTTAATAATGACCAAAAATGTGTAAGAATGATACTTGAAGACTGATATATTCCTTTTCCTTTGTCTTTCCAAGCACATCACCTCTTCTTGGATTCCCTAAGACGATTGGCTTCTTGAAAGTAAAGTAGCATTTTTTTCAGGTTAAGGTGAAACAACACTATTCTAACACTCTGCCACTTAAAAATGGATGTTTCAGTGAGATGAGCGCTTACTATCCTCTAGATATGTAATCTCTCCTTTAGAATAACAGTTACAAGGTGAAGACAGGAAGAAGGAGAGAAGAGCTCTCTCCTTTTTGTCCTTGGTGGATGGAGGGAAGATCCCCTTCCTCTGGAGACAAGTGAGGTGGAGAGAGACTGGGGGCCTGGAAGGGGTGGAGGCTCTGAGCCCTCAGTGCCCAATCTGAGACTCTACAAGAGTCTCAAACTCAAGTCAAGTGGGGTTACTGACTGCCTTTGGCGGACACTGGTTGCAAGGAATAAAGCAGTATGCACAGAAAAGAGAAATTCATAGAGCACTTCTTGCATTTCCAGGTGTCAGTCTTTGGTTACGAAAATTCCTAAGAACAAAGCAACTTAACCCTTATCCTAGAATTCCTAAAATAAATCCCCCTTCTTGCTTAAACACCAACAATTTCTATAGTCTGCAAACAAGAGTCCCAAATAACATATAATTTAAAACAATATTAACACTGGCCTAGCTGGGCATGGTGGCTCATGTGTATAATCCCAGCACTCTGGGAGGCCAAGGTAGGTGGATTGCCTGAGCTCACAGGTTCGAGACCAGCCTGAGCAAGAGTAAGACTCCCATCTCTAAAAAGAGCCTCAGAGCCACTGTTGTGGTGGGCGCCTGTTGTCCCAGCTGCTGAGGGGACAAGGCTGAGGGGCTGAGGCAAAAGAATCACTTGAGCCCAAGAGTTTGAAGTTGCTGTGAGCTATGATGCCATGGCGCTCTACCCAGGACGACAAAGTAAGACTCCATCCCTGTCTCAAAACAAACAAACAAAAAACTGGCCTTGAAAGCAGTCACATTAGTAAAATCCTGTCTCAGTGCCCTGATTCTCTCTGTGCATTTTGATTTGATATCAATGCCAATTTAGCTTGTCAGAAGACAAAATTACAAATTTATTTATAGATCAAATTGGCTTTTGTCTGCTATTCACTAGGGCAGCCTCCATTCTACCAAATGGAATGTTGAGCTCCCACTGGGAATAGCAGAAGAGTTAAGTTTTGTAAGGTAAGAGCAAGGAAACAGAAAAACTGGTAATCATCAGGTTACTTTCTGTAAGAGTTAAAGGAGAAGGGATTTCCTTGTGAAGGTGTCCAGGTAGGGTAGACAGGACTGTCCTGTTTTCTGCTTTCTTTGACGTTTTGCACAGTGGTTATGTGGCATTTAGCATGACTGACTTCATTTTGCTTTGGTCTGGTCTACTGGGCCTGCCAAGGCTCAGTCCATGACTATGGCTTCCCCAAACTTCTAACAAGCTCCTTAATATTTTAATCACTCTACATATTTTTATACTCACTGCTTTTATTTTTTAAAAGAACTTATATTTAAAATATTTAAAACTGATTCTCCAGAAAGAAGTACCATACCTTTAGATAGAGAAGAAGTAGATACCTGGTGCTTTTGCCTTTCTCCCCATCACCTAATCACCCTGTTTCCTTGGGTAACTACTATTCTTTCTCAATCCACGTGGTTCTCTGTAGGTTTATCTCAACTCCCTTTTCAGGGTTCAACATGTGATTCAAATCTCAAATTAGTCCCTCTGGCTTAGTGTTTAAACAGGCTCATTCATTGAGATTCTATTTCAGAATCTGTTAAAAGACAATCACTTTCGGGCGGGACCTGTGGCTCAGTGAGTAGGGCTCTGGCTCCATATATCGAGGGTGGTGGGTTCAAACCCGGCCCCGGCCACCCTGCAACAAAAAAGTAGCCGGGCATTGTGGCGGGTGCCTGTGGTCCCAGCTGCTTGGGAGGCTGAGGCAAGAGAATTGCCTAAGACCAGGAACTGGAGGTTGCTGTGAGCTGTGTGACGCCATGGCACTCTACCGAGGGCGATAAAGTGAGACTCTGTCTCTTAAAAAAAAAAAAAAGAAAAAAGAGGCCAGGAGTGGGGCTTATGTCTTACTCCTAGCACTCTGGGAGGCCAAGGCGGGTGGATAGCTTGAGCT
Organism: Arctocebus calabarensis; assembly: GCA_963573935.1. NCBI lineage: Eukaryota > Metazoa > Chordata > Mammalia > Primates > Lorisidae > Arctocebus > Arctocebus calabarensis. The sequence continues at coordinate 25,506 of CAUYON010119405.1, forward strand.
CACGAGTTCAAGACCAACCTGAGCAAAAGCGAGATCCCATTATACTAAAAAAATAGAAAAACTGAGGTAAGAGGATTGCTTGAGTCTGACTTGGAGGTTGCTGTGAGCTATGATGCCACAGAACTCTATCCAGGGCGACAACTTAACTTTGTCTCAAAAAACAAAACAGAACAAAACAAAACAGACACACAAAAAAAAAAAAGAAAAAGAAAAAGAAAAAAATGGAGAAACTGACCAAGGAACCTGTGGATCTAGCAGTAGGCAAAGCCAATTTTATTTCTGGACTTTGCAGACCAAACAATTAATAAAAAGCCATAAGCCTACATATAACTTACACTAAAATGTTTGAAAATCCAGATTAAATGCATGTTTAGTAAGGAAAATACATTTTAACAATATGGGTTTGAGAAGAGACAGAAAATTCAATTAGTTAAGTAACCACAGCAGAAACTGCACAGAAAAAATACATAATAGACTCTGGGCAATATGGTTTTTTTCCCTTTGAGTAGGTAAATTTAAGGAAAAAAAATGAAGGATCATATCATGAAACAGACAAATGGACCAATTTTATCTTACTTAGCAACAACCCTATTCCTAATTAAAATTCATTAAATTATACCAACTAAAGATTTTGATACTTCAATATAAGCTAAAAAAAAAAATCACCTGATAAAATAAAACAAAAACTTGGACTAAACACTGCTCATTTTGTGCCAGATTGTAGCTAAAACAAACACAACTAAAATCAAGTATGAATGTTGGATAGAAAATAAATTCTCATCAATGGCAGAAGATGGAATTCTCTTAAATTTTCTAGGAAGAGTATGTTGATAAACTTAAGAATTCTGAACAATAGGTTGGGAACCTCTGCTTTAGAAGACGCAGCCACAGGTGCCACCTGGGAAGTGGAGAGCAGTCCTGCCAGACAGGGATGCTGCCGGTGCCAAGAGCATGAATTTTCCAGACTCCAGAACTGAGAGATGAGAACATCCCATGACATAGCAGAGAACGAAAAAACCGTATTATTGAAAACAATGAAAAACTATCTTGTTGAAAACAGGGACTCAGGAAAGAAAAGAAAGAGCCCTGGTTGTGTATTACAGACTGCACTTGTAAAGGGAAAGAAACCTTCTCCAAGGACTTTCCTGATGAATGAAGTGAGTTTTCTCATTTACAAAATCAAGTGCAGCATGGAGAGCTATTAAATATCTCATATAAACTTCAGTGCAAGAAACATACGCTGAGGGCAGCGCCTGTGGCTCAAAGAGTAGGGTACCGAAGGTGGCGAGTTCAAACCCGGCCCCAGCCGAACTGCTAAACAGAAAAATAGCTGGGTGTTGTGGCGGGTGCCTGTAGTCCCAGCTACTCGGGAGGCTGAGGCAAGAGAATCACCTAAGCCCAGGAGTTGGAGGTTGCTGTGAGCTGTGTGACGCCACGGCACTCTACTGAGGGTGATAAAATGAGACTCTGTCTCTACAAAAAACAAACAAACAAACAAAAAACTTCCATAGTACACTTACATTATATTGATTTTAAAAAAAAGAGGCCAGTGTATGTGGCTGAAAGGGGTAGGGCCCCGACCCCATATGCTGGAGGTAGCGGGTTCAAACCCAGCCCTAACCAGAAACTCCAAAAAATAAAAAAATTTAAAAAAAAGTTAAAAAAAGAAAAAAGAATATATATACTGTGCTTTGACTTTCTTTTGAAAATAATTTAATTAATGATCTTAAAAGATTTTCATAGTACACTTAAGATCCTTTCGCGGTACACTGAAAAATCACTGATTTAAACAGTAAGAAATCAACACAATTTAAAAATTGGCAAAGGATCTGAATAGCTACATAGAAGATACACGGCTGACAAATAAGTATATGAAAAGATGTATATCAGCATATGTCAAACACATAAACATTACAATGAGATACCACCATTAGAATGGCTAAAATCCCCAAACTGGAGAAAATCAAATTCTGGCAAGGATGTAGAGCAAAACAAACCCTCTTTCATTGATGGTGGGAATACAAAAATTACTGTATCTTTGAAGACAGTTTGGCAGTTTCTTATAATGTCTTATATATAGTCTCACCATTTGAACTTATCATTGCACTCCTAGGTACTTACCCAAATGAATTAAAATCTTATATATATATACACACACACACACACCCACACATACACACAAAGAACTTTGCACTGTCATAGACCATAATATAAAAATCAAATTGTTTTTAGCAGAAGCAATAACCAATTTTAAAATGTATTAGAAAAACAAATTTCACTACATCAACAAAAATAATATACCCAGCAGCAAATTTATCAAAAAGTATATGAGTATATTAAAAAAATTTAAGAAACCAAGAGCTTACCCATAAGTGTTGATTAAATGAAGACAAACATTGTTCTTGAAGAGAAATATGGGTGACCCTTGAACAACATGGGTTTGAACTGTGCAGGTCCATGTCCACTTAAAGACTTTTCCAACTGGATGCAGATCAAAAAATACAGCATGCAAAACCCTCAAAAACCTGGGGGTGGGTGGGTACTTTTCACCCTGTAGGACTTGAGGATGCTAGGATTTTGGTGATCTGCTTCTCTCCAAATGAATCCTATAATTAAGTGCAACCCAAATCAAAACTTCAAGAAGATATGGTCACCAGTAGCCCTGAAATTTCTGTGACACATTAGGAAGGCCTTATCCTAAATCTGAAAACATACCAAGCTATTATATAATCAAAGCAGTGTATTGTTTATTAGACATATCAAAAAGCTCAACGGAAAAATTTAGCACATAAGGGAGGAGCATTTCAAATTAGTCATAAAAAATGGATTCTTCAATGATTTTCAACAGACGTTTGAGTACAGGCAACTCTATACCTTTTACTCTTCACAAAAATTCATCCCAGATAAAAATCTAGACATTGTCCACTCACACAGACATACATCTAAGAAAATACACATGATAAGTGTGAAATGAGCATATGTAAACACATTAAGATATACATGTTTTAGAAAACAGAGAAATTGTTTTATATCTTGAAATGTAAGCCATTAAAAATCACCAATCTTACTGTATACCCATATAAAGCAACTATAAAACAAGACACCATAAGTAAAATTGAAGCATCTAACTAGGAGAAAACACTGGTAATAGACATAAAAGATAAGGCTCTTTTAATAAGAAAACTACTAACAAATCCATGAGATAAAAAAGACAAATTATTAAATAGAAAAATGGGCAGTGGAGGAAAAAGAAAACTCACAAAGAAATACGGTCAAAAACAAATATATAAAAATATGAACATTCTCACCATGATAAACTTCTGAATATAATCACTTTTTCAGCCATTAGGCTAATATAAATTATAAAAATCTAACATGAAGTGTCCTTAATGATATGGGGAAGCAGATACTCATTTGTTGCTGAGGGGAATTATAAACTGATACATGTATAACCATTTTGGAAGCCAACTGGAAGTATCTCTTTAAGTTAAAAATGCTAATACTCTGGCCCAAAATCCAAATATTAAACATGTGCTACAGAGATACTTGCATTAAGGACTCATATAGAATGATGTATGTTCCTTTCAGCACTGTTTTTCAAGTGAAAGAAAAAAAGAAAAAAACCACTTCTTTAAGTGGTCTTTATGATGACAACTGTGCAAAAGAGATTTCTAAGTATGAATGTACCAAAATAAAAAGACTCTGAGTAAAAAAGCAGGTAGAATGATACCTATGTATATATGTAAAAACAAATCTATATGTTTTATATTCTATGGCTATAAATACATGTAAAAATATTCATAGAAAGGATCTAGAAGGAGAATTAACAACCATTCCTTCTAGGGAGGGCTTTGGGATTAAAGATGGTTGTCAAAAAGCACTGATGTTTTTACAAGTAAAATGTAGTCATATATTAAATGTGTGATTTAAAATTTAAAGATAAAGCAATGTGCATAGACTGATATATTTTAAAGGAAACATACACAAACAAAATTTAATTTGTATTTCTTTCTTCCTGCTTTGATGGCATAGGAAAAGGTCTGGAAGATCATCTGCCAAAATGATGCTGTAATACTATCTAAAGATATCACCAGTAAAAACAATACACTCAACCCAATATGCTCTTTTAAAAAAGAGGAGAACTTAGTTCATGATTTCCATAAGCAATACAATTTTATTTCACAGGTCTCATTTTGTTTTAGTTATTTAACAGAGTTTACTAGCTACTGGATTATCTATTGGATTCTGCCATATCTTTATAATATTTGGGACAAAGGGAAATAGTTTTTAAAATTAGAATTTAAGTCATTATTTAAAAGTCAATCCACATTTCTAAAAGAAAAACAAAACTGACTATAAAAATAGGTTTATTTCCTTAGTAGTATACTAATTTCACTTTTCAGTATTAAATGAAAATACCTTAACACGTTAAAGGTTACCATTGGCCAACTTCCTTCAAGGACTGCTCCTTCTGGAGATTATTCCATAAAACCCTCTTAACCTAACATTGAAAAATAATGTTATTGATGTTCAAATCCAACAGAGTGTGTTTCATGAATGACACTTTTTAATGTATACACTAAGAACAGTTTTTAGAGCATTCTGCCTTTAGGAATTGCTTATTTTTAATTCACCTATTGTTAAAGTCTTGAACTATTAGAAAAACAGCCAGGGCTACTTGGTTGTGAAGGAAAGGTATAGTCAATAGTTTCCTCCTAAATAAAAATGTCATCAATGAGGAAGGAGAACCTTTGAAAGACAACTTCAAAGGGAAGATGGAATTTCCCTTACCTATTCTAGGAATCAGTTTAACCTTCTCATACAGTAACCTTCTCACTTGCCTTAGGCAAGTGACTACTACATTTCTGACCCAGTACCAATTTCCTTCATGAAGGTTACAGTGAGAAAGGGCCAGGCCAACTTTTAAAAATCTGGCTTGACCACTGAGCTCCCAGCAAACCTTAACTTGACTCCTCTCCTGCAACACAAGGGGGCGGTACCAGAGGTGTCTAGTATACCTTCCAGCTGTCAGAATGAAGTTTCATCAAAGGCCGTCAAGGAAGGAATCATTCTCTTTTTATGGTATCATGACAGCACTTTTATAATTACATCATATTTCAGTTTTATCTGACATCTTCAATTTAAATCAGAAGTATTTCATGAGAAACAGGTAGCCTCTCTTATATGTAACAGATAACTCACAAAACAGGAGCAGATAATAATTAAAAGTCATAAAATTTGCTCATGTGAACAGACTCAGAAAATAAATCCTTTAAGTAGATTCTTTAGATCTTAATAACAAAAGACATGTATGATTTTATTTCAAGAAAATATTTAACATTTTTTTTTTTTTTTTTGAGACAAAGCCTCAAAGCTGTCACCCTGGATGGAGTGCCATCGCATTATAGCTCACAGCAACCTCCAACTCTTGGGCTCCAGTGATACTCCTGCCTCCGCCTCCCAAGTAGCTGGAACTACAGACACCCACCACAATGCCCGGCCATTTTTTTGTTGCAGCTGTCATTGTTGTTTGGTGGGCCCGGGCTGGATTCGAACCCGCCAGCTCAGGTGTACGTGGCTGGTGCCTTAGCCCATTGAGCCATAGGCGCCGAGCAAAGAAAGTATTTAACATTTAAAGTGGAGAATTACTGACTAGCAAATAGCATAATCAATAGTATATATTTTCTTTTCACACTGAAATCTGGAAAATAAGAAATGAGTTAATTGAACCCCTTTAATATATGTCCTTGATTTTTTCAGAAATTTATTTTTATAACAAAGCACTTTTGATGTAATTTAAAACACACATGCTTTGATTAAAGAGTGATTGTAAATGGATCCAGTTTTCTTCTACCTGTGATAACAACTTCGTCATTTCTTCTAGGAGTATTGGCTCTGAAGGAAGCATTTTAAGATGTAACTGAAAAGAAAAATATAACGGTTAAATCTTTCAGAAAATTAAAATTTTATCTAATCTGGATTCAATTTTTCTACTTAGTATAAAAAAAGATACTGATTTTTTTCCTTAAGTGCTGGTTTATTATGCTGTCCCATTTCCCTTTCCTCTACCCAACAATTTTCTTGTGAGCCCTGTTATGGTATTATCATTCCCTTATTAAAAGCAAAGTAGTTATCACTCGACCTTCCTAAGGACAGTCCTGATACAGATCTTGAAACAAGGTCCTCAAATACTAAATCCATGTTTCTGTGAGTTTCTCTTTTCAACCTAACCAATGCTAATGAATGACACATGGTGTCCTATGCCTTCTAAAAAATTTAAGTAAATTCATATTCAAGAACTAAACCTGGTAAATTTGAGAAAAGATACAGTTTGTGACATTTCTACTTCTTAGATGCTATCATCTAAAAATTTTAAATAATTTTTAATAATTAGATCAAGTGAAAGCTCATTTTAGATATGAATGGGATAAAGAATCGTATCTGCTATTAATGAAAATAAGCATCTTTGGGGCAGTGCTTATGGCTCAAAGGAGTAGGGTGCCTGCCCCATATGCCGGAGGTGGCGGGTTCAAACCCAGCCCAGGCCAAAAACTGCAAAAAAAAAAAGAAGGCTCGGCGCCTGTGTCTCAATGGGCTAAGGCACCAGCCATGTACACCTGAGCTGGCGGGTTCGAATCCAGCCCAGGCCCACCAAACAACAATGATGGCTACAACCAAAAAATGGCCAGGCGTTGTGGCGGGCGCCTGTAGTCCCAGCTACTTGGGAGGCGGAGACAAGAGACT
>CAUYON010119407.1:0-30823 GCA_963573935.1 Arctocebus calabarensis
TTTTTTTTTTTTTTTTGAGGCAGAGCCTCAAACTGTCACCCTGGTAGAGTGCTGTGGCATCACAGCTCACAGCAACCTCCAATAACTGGGCTCAAGCGAGTCTCTTGCCTCCACCTCCCAAGTAGCAGGGACCACAGGCGCCTGCCACAAACCCGGCCATTTTTTGGTTGCAGCCATCATTGTTGTTTGGCAGGCCCACGCTGGATTTGAACCCACCAGCTCAGTTGTATGTGGCTGGCACCAAGCCAGGAACTCCTGTCTTTAAGAGCTACATAGAACAAAGTCTCCAAGGAGTGTGAGTAAAAGGGTGTGCCAGGAAATTTAATTTAATTCATACAAACCCAGATGGAAATGAGCTTTATTAAAGAACTTTGTGTGATGGTATTACCTGGATATATAAAACAGAATTGTCCATTCTTTCAAGATACCTGTTAGCAGCATGAGTAGGGGCTTTTCCCAGCTTCTTGGTGATCCTTGAAAGATAAGAATTTAGAACACATGACATAAGCCAAGCAAGCAGATTTTTATTGAAAGATTGAAAGTAAAAGTACACTCTGACGAGAAACAGTGGCCTGAAAAGAAGTTGTTTTTGGTCTTTTGAAGTCTTATTAATTGAGGGGAGTCATATTCAAGGTCAATGGGTTGGTTTTCACTAAGAATTCCGGTAGTCATTCCTAAAATTGGATTACCTACCATTTTCATACAGCATATGTTTATTTCAAGGAGATTTCAAGGGCAGAGAAATTTTAAAGCCACAATGTAAATGCTAGTATAATTAGCTAAAGTTCTCCTAAGCTGACAAGTGGCTGAAGCTGTTCTTTTCTGCTATTAGTTATTTGCCCTCCTAGGGAGATTCTGCCTGAGGACTGTTTACTTTAACACATGAACTCACTCTGCAATCCTCTGCATCTAGCTCAGCCCTGTTTCCTAATCTCCTACTCTCAATAGATCTATCAATACTTTAGGACTTATCTACTGTGGTGTATTATACCATGGAATACTATTTAGCCATTAAAAGAGATGGATTTTTAAAAACTTTTTCTTTTGCAGTTTTTGGCCAGGGGTGGGTTTGAACTCGCCACCTCTGGCATATGGGGCCAGTGCCCTACTCCTTTGAGCCACAGGCGCTGCCTGAGATGGATATTTTATAGCCTTTGTTACAACTCAGGTGGATTTGGAGAATGCATTCCTGAGTAAAGTATCACATGAATGGAAAGACAATAATCACACACACTCAATATTAATCTGAAAGTTGTAGATTAACAACATGAGAGAAAAGCTCAAGAAAATCCATGAACAGGGGGCCAGGGTGGGGAACAGTGAGTTCCTTCCCAGTGGGGATAACGTGTGGATGTAGAGCATGCTTCCTGTGTGAAAGACACAACTACAACTTGAACTTGATCTTACAAATGCAAACAATGTAACCTAACTGTATGCACCTTCATGTTAATCAGAAATTTTTTTAAAAATCAGGACTTACACGATGCGGAAAGGCATTTGTTGAAAGTTACTAAATTTGAGCTTTGAAATAAAAATTATATTGTTTTTATGACATGTTAATGTGATGAGATGTCCTTGGTCTGGATAGGGATGTCTTATTTTTTTTTTCACCTAAAGCACACAGTAGGGTTAAAACTTCACCAAAATTGTTACTTAGTTGATCTTAACGGTAAATGCAGTAAATTCATTAGGTTTGGTCTGGACTTTCTTCTTGTGCATACTCATTTCTTAGCTGAGGGTTTGATATTATTTTACAAGAACCATGGTCTATTTTAGTAATTAGTTTCCTAACTAGTAGTTGCTAAGTGTTTGTTGCAAGTTCTCAAAGTTTAATTCTAGGATTAAATGTCTAATCTTACTTTCTTTCACTATTCTTTGCAAAATAGAAATTGCATTTACTTAAAGCTATCTGTCGCTCCAATATTTAAGACCTGTATTCTCATCCTTTCTATTGCATTCCTCCCCTTATTTGACCTCCCCGAGGTCAAATAAGAAATGTTAAAGAAAAAATCCCCCAAAATAAAAGACTATTTTCTGATTGGATTGCATATGTCACTTCCTGTGCAACCATCACTAAATATCCCTGAGGACTCTGGTGGCTGATGGCTAACAGTCATTATTCATAAATTATGTTTCATTCTTCACAAAATTTGGGTTGAATTAGCACATTATTATATCTGATATTTGTATTCTTTTCTTTTTTTTAGTATTACTCTTTCTTATTCCCATTCTACGGACAAATTATTATATGAATGAATAGTAATCACTCACGCATTGTTTTTCTTTAATATATTCTATCTTTTAGGACATTGTAGGCTATCAAGATGTGCCTATTGTTGAGCTGAAATAACTAATGGGTGTATTTTAAATGAAAGGTTCTATTTCATCCAAGGAAATTACTAATGGAAAAAGCAAATGGTGAATTGTGTGGAAAATGCCCTATCAACCTGAATAATCCATTTTTGTAATGATGGCAGATTTTTCTCTTGGGGTACTTTCTACTTCTATCATTCTATAATTATAGATATTCAAATTGGATCACTGCAATAATGATTGCTTTGAGCACTCTGAGATATTTCTGTCTTAATAGCAGGACACCTACCTCTTCAGATGCATTTCATGCTAATCTTTCCTTACATCAGAGATTAGCTAATTTTTCTATTAATGGCCACATCACAAATATTGTAGGCTTTGCAAGTCTCTGCTGCAACTAGTGAACTAATATTTGTTTTTAGCAATGTCTGATATTATTGAAAAAAGAATAGACTTTTGTGTAAGTAGTGTTGAGAATTTAGGGAAAGTGTAGGAGTTATTTTGTTGACTAATGGCATATAACTGAGAAAATGCTGTAAACTCAAAAGAGATGTGGAATCTGCAAAAATTAACTTAGTCAAAGGTGAAATGACTTGATTTGGCTGCATATGGGGTCTGAAAGTGAAAAGGGAATGGGTTTCACTGAAGGGGAAAGACAGGGGCCATTAGGGCTCTGGTGAGTTCTCTGAGCCATCGTCCAGGGGCCGTGTGGTCAGTTCAGACCCTCCAAGGTGAGTCCAGAGAGTAAAGTGGTGGTAACTTGGTGGCATATAAATAGTGATGGCAGTAGCAGCTCACGTCTCTGCCAGACAGATCTAGGCCTGGTGATCTGTTCTGCAAATCTATGCATTCTGCTGTTTCAGCATGAAAGAGAAGTAGAGAGGAATAAACCAAAGGGTTGTAGCTGTGTTCTAATAGGACTGTACAAAAACTTCGATGGCTGTTGGCCTGAGGACCATAGTTTGCCAAATTTTGCTTTAAGGCGTTCTGTACTAGCTGCGTTAGCCACATTTCATTCTTCCATTTTTCAAACAGAGAAAGTTCTGTTCACCCCGGATGATTTTATACCACTTAAAATATTCTTGTCTCTACCTTATTGACTTCTTTTCTTTCTTATTTCAGTTTAGCTGAAATTAGGCTCAAAGATAGGGCAACCACATATTCTGTTGTGCCTGGATTTACGACGGTTGTCCCAGTATGACTGCTGATGTGTTACCTGTCACTTTCCAGTGTGACAAGGTCGAGATGAGGAACTTTTGGTCATGCTCTTCAAAGAGAAGTCCTCTAATTATTCTTATAATGAGGGCATTACTAGAGAATCTATTATTTATATGAGAAACATTAGAATTTGCCTCATATGCATTTATATTATTTACCACGTGCCTCTCACTAGTAGAGTGTGAATGACATGGGACGAAGCTCTGTCCTGTTCGTGTTGCACTTTCACTGTGACCATAGTTCACACAAGATGTTAAGTGAGCAAGTGTGTAAATATTTCTTCACCAATATCTCACTGGGGCATGTTAAAATCCTCAGTAATATACATTACCTCCAGTGAGCTAAAGCTTTTTCCTGCCACGGATTGCTTACTGTCGTGGGTTTTCCTTCATCCTCAGCAGAGAGGTGGGATGCAGGCTCCTGAACTGATTAGTCTGACAAGAGTGGAGTCTGGAATATTTCTTATTGACTCCTCATAGACCCCACCCCGCCCCATGGATTTCTGAACAAAGGTGGGTTGAGCATCAGAGTACCAAGGCCTTCCTGGGTAGATAGATGTAAGATGGTCAGGTTCTTGAAAAGAGCCTACTTTAATCTCAGCCATCTCCTTTTTCCCAGACTATTGTTCAGTTAAAAATCTTTTTAAAATCCCCAATATCTTTACTACTCCCTTTCCCACATTAATTATTTCTATAACATTTTTTTCTTTAACATGAAGAGAGATGGCTTTTCCCTGCTTTCAGAAAAGTTGATAGAAATCTCATCTGCTCCATCTTCTGAAAAGTATGTAGCGGTGCTCAACATGAGTAAAGGAGTTTGCATAACCATAAAAATTCCAAATAACAATATAAAATTTTTATAGCCTCAAATGGTGGGAATGTATTTGTGTCTGTAGCTGAAAATGCAGTAATGTATTCTTGCTAATTAAATTCAATTTCTATTTGTCTTAGGCTGCTGCTTTGAAAAGCTTCAAAAAGAAATTAAAGTTTCTACCTACTTTGGTGGGCATTTAAAGAACTTGAAACAGAATTTAACAGCAACAAATGCTTTATTTACTTCTAAATAGGTGCATATATTAATGTTTTATCTCAGAATCCTCATTTTACTTTTCAAACAGGTTAACTTTTGCTTTAAAATCTCTATCTCAGAAGTAACAAATACTGACTCTATATTCAAGTTGGGAAATAATTAATTTGCTATGCTCTTTTCTTATTTTTTTAGAATTTTTTTCATTGAAAGGAAACATTCAAGAATGATTTTTAAAATAATTATTCATATTATTTAAGTGTTTGGTAAATTATCAAGGAGATATGGTCATATTTGTAATATAAAAATGATGCATTATTGAATAACTGAGAAAAACATTTGCTTAATTTTAGTTAGACACAAAGCAATACAAAAATGTATGACATATTTCCTTAGTATTAAGTGAAAAAGTATAAGGACAACAAAAAAAGATTTTAGATGGTTTTTGAGTCCATCTTCTGCTGAGTCTATTGCAGCATGCCGCAGACTGGATAATTTATAAAGAAAAGAAGTTTTGACTCATGGTTCTGGAGGCTAAGAAGTCTGAGAGCATGGGTCAAGGGTCAGCTGAGAGCTTGTGGCAAGGGTCAGCTTATCACAGAGGGCAAGTGAGACCTAGAGAAAATAAAGTCCAAACTTACCCTTTGGGGAAGAAGCCACTCCTGAGATAACAGCATTAATCCATTTACAAGGGCAGAGTCCTCACGACCTTATCACCTCTTATAAGTGTCATGTGTTAACACCATCACAGAGGCAATTAAGCATCCAACACACGAATTTTGGGGGAATACGTTCAAACCATAGCTTATAGTGCTATGGGCTGAATGGTGTCAAACTGTAATTAATATGTTGAAGTCCTCACCCCTCCCCCCCCGTATCTTCAGATGTGAGCATGTTGGAGATAGAGTCTTCAGAGATAATCTAGTTAAAATGAGGTCATCAGAATGGACCCTGATGCCACATGACGAGAATCTTTGTAAGAAGAGGAAGTTTGGACACAGATATTTGAAAATACAGACAGAAGCTGGTGACGACGGACCAAAGGGAAGGGTGTCACAGAAACTAACTCTGCTGACGCCCTGATCTCCAAAACTCTGAGAAAATAAATTTATGCTATTTAATTCATTCAGTCTGTGTTACTTCGTTATGGCAGAAGGCCTGGAAGATGGAATCAGATAGATGAGGAAAACGCACTGCGTCTCTTTAAGATAGTAGTATCGGCCTTCTGCACGAGAGTTCCACTTGTTCTCTTAAAGAAGCGTCCTGCTTGTGGGCTTTTGCCCCTACTTGCTGCAAAGTATCTTCTTTACCATACAGATAAAATGGAAAAATTAAAATTCCTGTAAAAATACATCTCTAAGATTATGGCATAGTGATCTACTCTAGTTCCAACTGTTTAAACATTCAAACAAAGAGTAACTTTTGTTACATTGCAGTTTTTAAAATGCGTCCACATGCATCATCACTGCTTATTTTCATAAACGCCATATTTTGTGGGAAAGGGAAATTTCATTTTCTGATTTTATAAATGAGGAACTATAAGGCTCCATTGTGATTATAGACGAGAAAGTAAACTGTTAAATTCACTGACTTACAGTCCCTCACAAAGCCACAAAACAGAATCACGGTATTCATCAAGATCTTTTGATTTCAAATTCAGTAGCCTTTCTTTTCTACCCTATGGCCCAATTCTTTATCTGAAAATCCTTCGGTTCTTAATAATATCACTTAGTGCAGTGCTCCTCAAACTACAGGTTATGACCTGCTAGTGACTCATATTTTCAATTTAATGTTTTACTAAAAGCACCTAAAATGACATGAAATGGAACAGAAGATCAGACAAGAGTTAAGGGTAAATATTGTTTCTTAACACTTCGTTTCTATTTTATTTGTGCAATTTCTGCGTCTATGTATGTGTACTTGGCTGTAAAATAAAACATATTTCCTATTGTAAGTCAGAGGAAGAAAGTATTTTGAAATTATCAGTACGGCATATTTTCCAAAAAAGCTATTTCTTTAAAAGATTCTTTCTAATGCTTTGGGTGTTTGTGCTTCTACCTTGTACTTTTATAGTTTTATCTGTTTAATTAGAAGGCAGAACCCCTGAGATTAAAGACTACTGCTTATTATTCCTTCCTAGTTGAGTGTTGCTCGGAAAGAACACGCCACCCCAAAATATGCCACTCAGAACCCACCACCCCCAAATATGCCATGGGCATATGAATCATTTTGAGATAAAGCCACTTAAAAAATAGCAGATGCAAGAAGATCACTCTGACCTTCCTTCTGTTGCCAAAACATAGGAGATGAGATTCCCATGTGAAAAGTGCCTCCCTTTCACTAGAAGGAAAGCAGCATTCTTGTTATCAAAAAGCGAAAGTGGAAATGAAAGAATTCTGTGCAGATCTAATTATAATAACTCTTATCCCCCAGTCTCCCTACATAGTTTAGTTGTTTTTTTCACATGTTACTATTCTTTGTTCAGCTCAGGAAGTGTTGGACTCTGTGTCTTTGGGTCTTCTTTTCTTTATGAAGGATCCTATGCCACATAAAATTTGCATTTAACATTTATATGCTTTTCTCCTTTTGATCTATATCATGGAAATTTAATTCTCAGGCCCAGCTTGGGTGGGGGGAATACCCCTACGAGGATGAAGGTTAAGTTTTCCTTCCTCCCACACCGGTGATCAACACATGAGAAATGGGGGCTGGATGCCTTGAGTATAAGACAGCTCTGAAATTATTAAACTCATCCTCATGTACTGTTCTAGGTCCAGGTATTTCCATCCTGAAAGTTAGATGTGTGCTCAGCAAAGGTACACAGGTGAAACTTCGTATGTTGTTCGGAGTGGTAAACGCTTTTTTCTTTGGTTGCATTCTCCTAGGTATATTTTTATATTGATCTATAAAATGTTTTAAGGAATAAGTCTAATGATTTCCTCTCTTTATAGGATTAGAGAGGTCTATTCTCATAAGTGGATATAGACTTTGATCTTTTTTCCTTTGCTTTCTATAGATTTGCAAGGTAATTTTCAAATGTACAATCTTGGTTTTCTAGGGTTGCCATCAAAATGTGCCACAAGCTGGATGGCTTGAATAATAGAAATTGTTTTCTCACAGTTTTGGAGACTGGAAGTATGAGAGGGAAGTGTCAGCAGAGTCAGCTTCTTCTGAGGTCTCCTTCTCTGGTCTGGACTTCTCCTTCTTCGTTCTGTGTTTCCACGTGGTCCTGCCGTGGACATACCTCCGTGCAGGTTGCCTTTTCTTATAAAGACACCAATCGTGTTAGATTAGAGCCGCATGAATCACCTCATTTTCACTGAATTAAAGTGTCTTTAAGATACTGTTTCAAAATACTGTCACATTCTGTAGTATTAGGAGTTAGAACTTTAGCATAGGCATTTTGGGGGAAATACAGTTCAGCCCGGAACAGATTCTGATGGCGTAGGAAAGTGAGGCTGTCCAAGACAGGGGACTTTAAAAAGGACAAAATTCGTTCTAACTTTTATTTATTAATTTACTTTGGAGACAGAGTCTCACTTTGTCACTATCAGCAGGGTGTGGCCATGGTGTCACAGCTCACCGCAACCTCAAACTCCTGGACTCAAGCCATCTTTTTACCTTAGCCTTCGGAGTAGCTGGGACTACAGGCACCCACCATAATGCCTGGCATTTTTTTAGAGATGGGGTCCATTCTGGCTCTTGCTCAGGCTGGTCTCGAACTCCTGAGCTCAAGCAATCCATTTTCCTAGGCCTCCAAGAGTGCTAGGATTACAGGCATGAGCCACTGCACACAGGCTCATTCTAATTTTTAAATCACAATTTAAAATGTGATTTAAAAATTAGTATTAATATCAGAACTTCATACATGTATTTATATGTAAATATATTTAAAAATGAAATCCTCTTTTACATTGTGATGGTCAATTTTGTGTGTCAACTTGGTTGGGCCATGATACCCAAATATTTTGTCAAACATTATTCTAATGTTTCTATGAAGACTTTTTTTTTTTTTTGGTAGAGACAGAGTCTCATTTTATCGCCCTCAGTAGAGTGCTGTGGCATCACCCAGCTCACAGCAACCTCCAACTCCTGGGTTTAGGCCATTCTCTTGCCTCCCGAGTAGCTGGGACTACAGGCGCCCACCACAACACCGGGCTATTTTTTCTGTTTTTGCAGTTTGGCAGAGGCCGAGTTTGAACCCACCACCTTGAGTATATGGGGCCGGCGCCTCACTCGAAGAGCCATAGGTGCCGCCCTATGAAGACATTTTTAAGATGGGATGAAGATTTAAATCAGCAGACTTGAGCAAAGCTTTTTACTCTCCACAATATTGGTGGGCCTCATCCAATTGGCTGAAGGCGGTAACAGAGAAAGACTTACTCTTGTGAATGGAGAGGGAGTTCTCCCAGCATACTGCCTTCCAGCTAGAACTGCAGCTCCTCCCTTGACCTCCAGGCTGCCCTGTTACCCTGCAGATTTTGGATTTGGATAGCCACACTTGTGTGGGCCAGTTCTTCAAAGTCAATCTGTGTCCATAGATAGATAGATATCCTATTGGTTTGTTTCTCTGGAGAACCCTGACTAATAAACATGTATTTGTGCACGTCCACCCGCACCCCCCCGCCCTCCCCCCACACCACCCTAATCCATTCAGGACTCAAAATTAATCTTGAGGACAAAAACCACTATAGAGATAAATTGAGAAAACTAACTGTCAGGGAAATGCCAAACTAGAATGAGTGACTTTAGATTACGATCTAAGTATCAATAAAGCATAGCTTTGTTACAGGTTTAAATACCTGCCTTTGGAAGAAGCTAGTGCCAGTACTTGATGACTCAAATAGTAAAGAAGTGAACTGTTTTTGATTAATGTTAAACACATAGTTTAGAGAAGCAGGAATGAAAATACATACACACAGAGCTGGGACCTACAAAATGTCGATATTAGTCATCAATGCTTTGAATTTATTCAAAAATATTAGAAAACTGAAGGAAAGGGCAGAACATCAGCCAAATATAATTCCAAAGTTCTTAATAAATTACTGGCCCTGTAACATTTATTTTTTTAACTATCCATTTGTTTTCAACTATGTAAAATTCAAGCTGTCAGTGTCTTATACAAGAACCCATGATTATTTTTTTTCTGTAAAGTGCCCGACAGAAAACACATTTGCCTTTGTGGACTACGTGGTTTCCAGGGCAGTGACTCAACACTGCCATGGAGTAGAAAAGTAGCCAAAGACAATACAGAAGTGAAAAGCTTGACAATGTTACAAAAGAACGTTATTTACTAAATCAAGATGTAAGCCATATTTGGCCCATGGGACATGTTTTATTAATCCCAACTAAAAAAGAAATTAAAGTGGTTTTCAAACTATCATCATCCTTGCATTGCTGAATTTCTAACTTTTGCTAATTGTTATCTTCTATAGATTAGAATATGGTGCATTGTCCCTTTTCATAAATTGTATAATCCGAAAACAGTCTAAGCCTCTTATTTTTCTATAGTATAGAAACTGCCTCTGAAAGTTATGTAATACTATAGTTCAATGTTATTAAAATATGACAAGTCTTGCCTGAAAGATCCCTTTCTTCTGAAATCAAGACTCTGGTTTTCAGGCCAAATGAAAAGTCATTAAAAATTTTTTTTGGTTTTACACTTAGTGAGTTTTAAGTATTGTTTGTTTTTTTCTGAATCTTAACATTTATGTCATAATCCCCATAAACTTGGTCTTGGAAGCAAGGTTTACTTAGTACTAGGTAAAGTACCTCCTTCACTGATTATTGAAAGTACCTCAAGCACTTCTTAGAATGATTATTTGCCCATTTCTCTTGTCATATCTCCTGAATGAGTTCTCATATAATTATTTTTTAATGAATGGTGTGCTTTGTTTTCCATTCAGCAGCTATCAATTAGCCCATCTCCTATTTTCCATCAAAGGTTGAAATCAAATAAGAGGAGGAGAGTTAGCGTTCTTTCTTTTTCAGCCTAAACATCCAGCTTCCTTTTTTTGTCCTATATAAAACCCCAAGGGTCCTTATTGCTTTTTTCTGAGCAATCGCTTGAATGGCCTTTTTAGTGTGCTTGTTATTCTGTAAAATAAATATATGATATGAACTCTACCCTTAAGTAGCTTATATACAAAAGATTCTGCTAGTTATATTTAAAACATTTAGTAGACAAATAAGTTGCAAAATTCCCTTCTCTTGGAAGATAAGAAATTAGTATGAGATAAGAGATGGCGAATATTTTCTAGATATAGAGAACTTAGTAACTACAGTTAATATGTTCCTCCAATTCATTACTAGAAGTGTGCATACTTATGAAAAGAGTATCAACTTTAGTAGAACAGGACATCTGACTTGGGGTTTGCACACACATTCTCACACACCTGCTAAGTACAAACCCACACTAAGTAATGTTACATTCCAAATTAAACTTTCCATATTTCTATTTTAAATGAAAATCCAAGATGCCAGGCAATTGACATACTTGGGGCTGGCATTCATCTGTTTTTTATCATACAATGCATGATACATGTATACTTATGTTTCTATCCCAATTCATACAACTTTGACAATATTAATAATAAACATAGATTTTTTTATCATTAGTTATTAAAATAAGATTTATAGAACTTAAATTGAATTTTTTATGAAAACTTAGTTACAAAATAAATAATTTATACATTATGAATTAATTTATATGAGAATTAAAGTTTTAGATCAAGCCTAATAATTATGCATTGAAAACATCTTATTTAATTACCATATATCCATACACGCATATCTAAATGCAAAATTAGTTTGGGGACTTATTTATCATGTTCAAGATAGAACTATGTTTTTTCTACCCATCTAAGTCATTTAATCAGAGATAAGGCAAAATTAATCTTTTTAAAATATTCTGAAAATTTTATATAATAAATTTCCTTTTACCCTAATTTTCTAATATTAAAAAGTTTTTTGGATAACTTCGTACTCCTTCACACTAAGTTTACCATAGGTATATACTCCCTTTAAATATTTCAAAGAGGTTATTAGAGTGGTGGGTAAGGAATGAGACCTGAGTATATTTTCTCTAATTACTTAATTTTTCATGGAAAAAATATGCCCAAACAAAATTACTTGATAGAGTAAAGTGAAATATTTGACCATAATCTGGAATCAAAACTACATATAACTAAGTTTATCAATAAATTACTTTCTCTGTAAACATTTTCTTTCTCTTTTTCTTTTAATTGTTAACATTCATTTCTTTTTTTTTTTTTTTTTGAGACAGAGCCTCAAGCTGTCACCCTGGATGGAGTGCTGTGGCATCACAGCTCATAGCAACCTCCAATTCCTGGGCTCAAGCGAGGCTCCTGCCTCCGCCTCCCAAGTAGCTGGGACTACAGGCGCCAACCACAACGCCCGGCCATTTTTTGGTTGCAGCCGTCATTGTTGTTGGGCGGCCAGGCTGGATTCGAACCCGCCAGCTCAGGTGTATGTGGCTGGCGCCTTAGCCCGTTGAGCCACAGGTGCCAAGCCAACATTCATTTCTTTATATGATCTGTACCTAGCATAATTCTTCATTCTAGTCCCTGTGACTCGATAAGCTGTTTTGGGTTGCAAGACATTTTGTTTTGCTTTTGTGGCAGAGATAGCAAGAGTTTTGGATGCTGGGGAGAAGCTCTAGGGAATGGGGTGTGGAAATACAGCTTCATTCTTCTCTGGTTTGGCTGTTGGAACTCCCCTGACAGTGCAAACTCAGAATTCTTAATCTATTGATATCAGCCTGTAAGCATGATTACAGAAGTGAAAAGGCAATTAAAGAATTTAAATATTAGGTAAGTACGCTTAGCTCCTTGCTTACTAGAGTATAAAATGAGTTATAAACAGGGCATAGTCAGCACAAAGTTTGAATGTTAGATCTTAATGCTTAACATAATACTGGAAAAGCTTCATGATAAGGCATCCTAGACTTTGTTGCATATTAAGAAATATATATGTATGTGTTTATACACATAAATGTGTATGTTCATTTACTCAGGTAATAACTACCACTTATTGAGTGTTTACTATTGCCCCAGCTGATAGAAACAATATAGGTACTAACACACAGTATGTTTGAAGTGGACAGACATTAAAGTCACCTCCATGATCCCCACCTTCACTTGTAGTCCCCTCCCTCTGCTTGTGGGGAGCATTTTGTGACTTGCTTCTTTTGTATTTTTTATTTTTTTGTTTCTATACTCCTTCAATTATCAATACATTTTTGTATACTGAATAACATGCCTTGTCTTCTGGATGTAATCATGAAAGAGAAAAGCATAGTCCTTGTCCTCAAGAAGTTTTGACTTGGGATATTTATCTTCTTCTTTCCCTGCTACATGTCTGGAAAGGAGGTCTGAAAACTTTGCTTCTGTAGCTTCTGCTGCTCACATGCTATCCCCATCACACCGTCACAGTGATTCTTCATTCAGTCACTTATCAGAGAGATATGAATGGCTATTACATACTGGGAACTATCACAGCACTGGGGATTCACTGATGAACAACCCTCATGTGGCTCCTTCCCTCAAGAAGTTGACCTTGCCGTCACATGTGAGATATATATATTCCATTTTCTTTTTAAATTTCAGAATTTTACATGGGTACAAAGGTTACCCATATTATTTTTGTACAGTTTGAGTCAAGGTTATAGTTGTGTCCATCCCCTAGATAGTGGGAATTTACCCATCTCCACCCACCTCCCCCACTGGCTTATTTCTTTGAATTTCACTTCCATATGTGCATGTATATTTCATCAATTCTTTCCAATTTAAAAGTGAGCATAGGTGGTGTTTGTTTATTTTTTTATTCTTGTGATACTTCATTTAGGAGGATAGTCTCCAGTTTCATCGAAATTTTTACAAAACATATTATCTCTCCTTTGGACAGGAGCCTCTGGCGAAAGCTGCTTCTGGTTTGCCATTTTGACTCCTCCCTTATAAAAATTATTACCTTGCCATTTTTTTTATGGCTGAGTTATACTCCATGATGTACATATGCCACATTTTATTAATCCACTCATATGTGGATGGGCACTTGGGTTGGGTCCACAACTTTGTGATTGTGAATAAGGGTCTTTTCTATAGAATGTCTTTGTGCCCTTTGGGTAAGTGCCCAATAGTGGAATTACTGGGTCCCATAGTAGTAGATCTACTTTTAGTTCTTTGAGGCATCTCCATACCACTTTCCATAGGGGTTGTATTATATGAACAGTGTGTATAAGTGTTCCTTTCTCTCTGCATCCAAGCCACCATCTGTGACTTGCTTTTAATCACCAAAATATGGCAATAATAATGGCATGTCACTCTTGTGGTTGCATTATAATATATAGGACTCCATGTTGCTGGCACACTTGACTGGCTCTAAAGACATTCTCCTTTACTAGCTTTGAAGACGTGAACTGCCATGTTAGCAAGATCATGTGGCAGAAGGCTGTGGGCAGTGTCTAGGAGCTGAGGGCAGTCCCTACCTAACCGCCAGAAAGAAGCTGTGGCCCTTAATTTTACAGCTATAAGGAAATAAACTATACCAACAATATGGGTTAGCATGGAAAGAAGTGGCCCTTTTCCCACTTGGGCTTTCACATGAGAACCCAGCCTAAAAGGGAACCCAAATAAACTGTGCCCAGATTGCTGACATCCACAAAATGTGAGATAATGAAAAAGTGTTGCTGTAAGTCATTAAATGTGTGGTAATCTTTTGCGGAATAGAACACTAAAATAACATACTAAGTAATAGAGGGAAACTCCATCAAATTAGTTGCAAGAGTCCTAGTCAAACCTCTGTCTCTTAGGTGTAGTACAAGACACTTAAACATTGAAATAGGAATGCTGAAAAATAGGAAATATTTTATCTTAGTAGAGAGTCAAATTTACTTCTAAACTGTTTTCTTTCCCCCAGAAAACTTCCTTAGTCCTTTTCCTTTGCTAGAATGACAGCTTAAAGCCTTTGAAAATCAGGAGTGAACAAAAATTTTCTACAGAAAGAAACCCTTAGTCCTAAGTCTCTTGACGTTTTCATGACTTTGAGAATGATCTTGAATTGACCTTTGACTTTGTCTATGTTACTACCTCACTTACTTTCTGCACAACCCCAAGGGCAGGCAAGTCTCAACAAATGCCTAAGTAAGAAAGCACAAAAATATATTAATGTATTAATTATATATATGATGTATTAATATATATATAGATGTATTAATGTATATTGTACATATTAATATATATAAATACATATATATTGATATGTATTAATATATAATGTAAAATATATTAATGCATTAATTATATATATAATGTATTAATTAATATATATTTTTGTTTCATCTGGATTTCTAGTAAAAATGAAAAGTCCTTTTAAATCCTAATCTCATTTCAGCTAACTGAAAACAATGATCAACAAAAGATATTTTCTTATTTGGTCGAGAAATGCAAGAGATTTGAGCACTTGTTCTAAATTATCCCTGGAAAATAAAAAGAAATAATTCCATCCCATAATACTCAGATGAACTCTAGACATTGCAGTAGATAAATAGCAAACTAAGCCAAACAATTTTGGGGAAAAGTTTTAATGTTTTGTGTTTTGACTAATGTATTTTCTTCAATAATTTTAAAGTATTTGATTGACTTTGTCTTGCTACTTATTTTCTATATCAATTTTATTGAGAAATAATTTACATGTGTGACATATACACATTTAAAAATATAAATATAAGGGGGCATGGTGGCTTATCCCTGTAATCCTAGCACTCTGGGAGGCCGAGGCAGGTGGATCGCCTGATCTCAGGAGTTTGAGAATTGCCTGAGCAAGAGTGAGACCTTGTGTCTTCTAAAAATAGAAAAACTAGCCACGTGATGTGGCAGGGGCCTGTAGTCCCACCTACTTAAGGTTTAAGGCAAAAGGATCACTTGAGCCCAAGAGTTTGAGGTTGCTGTGAGCTATGGCACCACGGCACTCTACCAAGGGCAACAAAGTGAGACTCTGTCTCAAAAAAAGAAAAAGAAAAAAAATACCCATTTTTAAGAATGCATTTCTATTATTTCAGTCAATGTGTACATCTGTGTATCCATCACAGAATCAAGACATAGAATATTTCTTTTTTTTCAAATAATTAGAGATACTTTCTTACTCTCAAATTCCTTTAAATGTCAATGACAGCATCTAATTATTAGTAACATAAATATTGTCCATTACTATAAAATGAGATAAGTGAAAACATTGTTTTCTTAGCTGTTATTCTTTTGGGTTTGGTCAAATGCTACTTTTGGGTTCTGTGGGGTGATGCTACTTTACAGATGTGTCTGCCTTTTGTTTACTGTCTTTGGTGACAAAACCTCCCTGGATGGTATTCAAGATGGGAGTTATGACTCTTGGAGGCTGGGCATGGGATGTTGTGGCATTATAGGAAGCCATTGAAATGACAAGAACTGAATAGTGACTATCAGGGTGTGTTCCATGGGACACTGCGTGTGGTACAACCCTGTATACACAATGGATAGCAATGTAATACTTATCTCATGAGTAAATAACCTGAGAGTGGGGTTCAACTGACATGGTTTTCATTAGCTCCAGTCAGTCATTACCTTATGACTAATGTCAGACACCTTTAGTTTACCCTTTGTTGGGGAATCCTGTGTATTTGATTGGTCCTGTGCAGTTTCAGCTGTTCATTAGGTCAAGGCATCTTAAAGTTACCCCAACTTATGAAAAGACTGCTAGTGGGACCACAGAATCATTTCCATAGAATATTTTTTATCTCTAAAAATTCCCTCATGCTTCTTTGCAGTAAGTCTACCTTCTATCAGCCAAATATAACATTACTTTGTGTGACTATAGATTATCATTGCTTGTCTTTGTATTTTATATAAATGAAATCACACAGTGTATGTCTTTTGTCTCTGTCTTCTTTTGCTCTGTAGAATATTTTAAAGATTTATCTGTATTATAGCACTCTGATTTTTTTTGTTGATTAGTATTCTTTCCTGTTGTGATATCACTCTATTTAGTCATTTAGTTGTGGGGGTAGCTTGCTGTCTCCAGCTATAGTAATAAACCAGCGGTGGGTGTTCATGTCCAAGTTCTGTCTAGAAAACAGTTTTCATTTCTCTTTGGTAAACACCTAGTAGTAGAATTGAAAGGGTCACAGCTAAAAATAGGTTTATTTATTTTTATTTTTTTTTTTTATGTTTTTATTTTTTCGAGGCAGATCCTCAAGCTGTCACCCTGAATAGAGTGCCGTAGCATCAAAGCTCACAGCAACCTGCAATTCTTGGGCTCAAGCAAATCTCCTGCCTCCGCATCCCAAGTAGCTGGGACCACAGGCACCCGCCACAACGCCCCACCATTTTTTGGTTGCAGCCGTCATTGTTGTTTGGCGGGCCCATGCTGGAGTTGAACCCGCCAGCTCAGGTGTACGTGGCTGGCGTCTTAATCTGTTGAGCCACAGGCGCCGAGCCTAAAAATAGGTTAATTTTATCAGAAACTGCCAAACTATTTTGAAAAATGGTTGTATCATTTACATTCTCGCTAACAATGTATTAGAGTCCTAATTGTTCTGCATACTTGCTGTTTGTCATCCTTTAATTTTCGCCATGCTAGTGGCTATATAATGGCACCTTATTATTTCTCATTTGCATCTCATTGATAATAATGATGCTGAGCATCTTTTCATGTGCTTAATGGCCATATGTGTATTTATTGTGAAATGTCTATTCTAATATTTTTTTTATGAACACTCATCAGAGAGGGTCCCAATGCCCATGACCTCACTTCAAAAGAAGCTGGGAAAATGAGTTTCTGTCATTTCTCTATCATGGGGGTACAGTGCCCACTAGCAAGAAGAGGGAGTAAGTGGCTGTTGGTTAAATAGTCAATAATATGAGGGAATAAAACTTTAATAAAAACAATATAATAATAATTGTCATCATCCACATCTTACCCCTGTGCTCAGCCATTTATAAGCCCTCACAACAATTTTAGGGGACATTGCACAAAGGTGGGATGCCAGGTGGGTGGTAATGGTGCAAAAATAGGGAAAATAGTACTGGCATGATTCCAGGTGGAAGATATAACTTAAACATGGAATATTTTTTAAAAATCTAGATAAGAACAAAATCCTAGTTAAGGAGCGAT
Source organism: Arctocebus calabarensis (assembly GCA_963573935.1). NCBI lineage: Eukaryota > Metazoa > Chordata > Mammalia > Primates > Lorisidae > Arctocebus > Arctocebus calabarensis. The sequence goes on from CAUYON010119407.1 coordinate 17,722, forward strand.
CTTGAGCACATTTTCCAAAATGATGCTCCTAGTTATGCTGCTTTTGGCACTAAGAGAAGGTCAAAGCTAAAGTTTTAGTGAAGTTTAACCAGTAAACTTTTAACTTCACATACCAAGAAATCCAGGTCAGAGTAGCTTCAGGCACAGGCCATCAGGGCTCGTATTTCCTTTTTCTCTCCTTTTGGTTCTCATTTGGAGTCTTCATCTTAAGATCAATGACTAGAGTAGGTCTGTCTTTAAAAGAAATGACACACCAGGTGCGGTGCCTCGCACCTGTAATCCTAGCACTCTGGGACCCCCGGATGGATGGATTGCTTGGGCTCATGAGTTCTAGACCAGCCTAACCAAGAGCAATCAAAAATAGCCTCGCGCTGTGGTGGGCACCTGTAGTCCCAGCTACTTGGGAGGCTGAGCTGAGCCCAGGAGTTTGAGGCTACTGTGAGCTATGACGCCACAGACCTTTACCCAAGATTAAAAAAAATGAGACACTGTCTCGAAGAAAATAAGTAGAAATAAAAATAGAAAAAAAAATTAAAAACATTTAAAAATGATATTTTCCAGAAAAGCCTCCAGCAGAATCTCATTTGTTCTTGCTGCTATTCAAATATTTTTGTCCATTTTTAAATTGAGTTATTTGTCTTCTACTTATTAAAAAAATTGCATACAAATAATTTGTCACATTGTGGTACTGAGAATATTCTCTTTGCCTTTGTCAATGATGTACTCTGAAGAGCAGTTCTTATTTTTAATGAAGTACCTTTCATGAAGTTTGTGCAGTTAATTCTTTTGTATCTTGTTTAAAATATCTTTGTATGTTTCCCAGTTATGAATATTTTCTTATGTTTTCATCTGGAAATTTTTATTGACCTTTTATCCTCTGTTCCTTAACATATTCAAAGACCTACAAGAAGCTTTTACCGTAGATTGATTCTTCATAAACAAGTAATGATGATTTGACTAGATGATTAACCTGTATGTATGAATAAAATTCAATCTTTTTAATTCTACAATGTACTAGACAGCTACTGTACAAATTCCTAATAATCCATATTTTGTTATTAAATGTTAGTTTCTGTCATAATCCATATTTCATCCGCAGTCAAGTAACTTGACTTACTCTAAAACTGATAAGAAAACAGCCCTCAAGCAAAGCTGTAGAGTAAACAGCTTCAATTACTGGTGAGTGAGACTAAGCCTGAGGAGAATTCTGCACCTAAATATAAATAATGTAAAGTTCTAGAAATCTCTTTTAATACCATATATGATACACAATATTGCAAATTTAAGGTACTTTATAGGAAAAATCACAAGTGTAAATTATGATCCAATAATGAGTTATATAATTCTTCATTAATCATTTTAGTATACTTTTATTGACAGTGTTTGCCATATATATTTTATTGGGCATGAAGATGTGGGTAGAAATTAGTTATAAAATCTCAAAATATACAGTTGATTTCTAATCTATCTAAAAATATAGAGTACATAATACACACACATATACACATATATATTTCTAATGGTTGAGAAAGTATATTGAAATTTTTGCCTGCGCACTTAACAGAGGTCTCAGAAGTCATAGTACTCTAAAAACTATCATTCAAGAACGCACATTAGTGTTCACATGGCATCTTCACAGATGTTTGCTTGCTTGACCCTGCTAACAACTCTGTGAAATCAGTGCTTGATATAAACTTGCTAAGTGAAGTAATTCTAAAAGACAATTTTGAGGTAACATTATGTCAATATTTTGATATCGTGTGTGTTTAATGACAAAGAGAACACAAAATGAAAGGTCTCTATAGAGTGACATTAGTCAGGCTGAATAACTCCCAAAATATACATCCCTAATTAAATCTCTACATAAAGGCACTGGTTACGGATGTAAAATCATATTTTAAAAACACTGAATGATTAAATTCTCTGCTTTATTATTCACAATTATGTTTCATTCTGCCTATGTGGCAATGGCTTAAATCTTTAAAATCATCATCAGAAACGTTCTTTGATAAGTATTTAAAATATTTTGAGGTGGCTCACACCTGTATTCCCAGTACTTTGGGAGGCCATGATGGGAGGATCACTTGTGGCCAAGGGTTTGAGACCAGTCTGAACAAGACAGAGATCCAAGTTCTACAAAAATAGAAAAATTAGCCTGGTGTGATGACAGCTCCTTGAGAGGCTGGGTAGGAAGTTTGCTTGAGCCCAGGAGTGTAAGATTGCAATGAGCTATGATCATGCAACTACACTAGCCTGGGAGACAAATCAAGACACTGCCTCAAAAAATAATAATCAAAACGTAAATGAATAGCAGTTTTCCTCAAAATAATTTTTTATAAGTTTCATTACTTATTATGTAAAGCATGGTATCAAAATGTTTACATTTAGAGACCGCCATCTCCACTACAAATGGAAAAACTGAAGCAAGAGGATCACTTAAGCCCAAGAGTTTGAAGTTGCTGTGAGCTATGACACCACAGCACTCTACCCAGAGTGACACCTCGAGACTCTGTTTCAAAAATAAAATAAAATAAAATAAAATAAAATAAAATAAAATAAAATAAAATAAAATAAAATAAAATAAAATAAAATAAAATAAAATAAGCTCGGCATCCATAGAACAGTGGTTGTGGCACCAGCCACATATACCAAAGCTGGTGGGTTTGAACCCAACCTGGGCCAGCTAACCAACAATGACAACTGCCACAAAAAATGGCTGAGTGTTGTGGTGGGCGCCTGTAGTCCCAGCTACTTGGGAGGCTGAGGCAGAAGAATCACTTGAGCCCAAGAATTTAAGGTTGCTGCAAGCTATGATGCCACTGCACCTACCAAGAGCAACATAGTGAGACTCTGTCTTAAAAAAATAAATAAATAAAAAATAATAAAATAAAAAAGTTTATATTTAACAAATACAAAATTATAAAAGTTAACCAAATACAGGCTTTTGTGCATAACTCTGACCCTTGAGTCTCACAACCTCTTCTACCATCATTTTGATTTTGTTCCACTGATTCAGAAACTATGCATTAAGTCTCAAGGTTCTCTAATTAGGAAGGTAAATGTGTAAATATTATTTTTCCGACATTGCAAATGAAAAATAAATTCAGAAAAAAGAAAATTACTGATTCAAAGAAATAAAACTCAATCCAATGAATATTAGTATTTAGGATTCATTATTTCTCCACTAGGTAATCTCCATCTTGTCTTCCATGGTCAAACAAAATTACTGTAGTATTAATGAAAAATTCCTGATACTTGTGAAAGTTCAGATGAAACTAAATGAGAACTTTTTATGTCTTCTTAGGTTTTAACTACAGATCTTTCTAGAATCTTTTTCAAAAGTGAGGGAAAGCTAGGAATTTTATACAATTTCTTAATATCTGTCAAATGTTCAACACTAAAACAAAGCTGAGTATATAGTAAGTATCCAATACATTTTTGTTAAATAAGTTATTTACCAAGTGGAAAAGAGATATCACTTTTCTCCTGTCAGTTTCAACATCTCCCTTTCAACCAGGGAGTTGTCTTCATGATTATGTTCTTTCCCCCACACATTCCAGAACTTTTTTCCCTTAAAGATGTTGAAATGGAACCAGTGATACAACTAAAAGTTTAAAGAAGAAATTCATCACATAATATTTAAAATTAATAATAATTTACCACATGTTGCAATTAAAAGTAAAACATCTTATTCATATATAACATAAGGGGAAACTTTAGCACAATTCCTAAAACAGTGCGTGATTAATAAATTTTATTTAGTTCTCATTCTTCCTATCTTCAGTTTAAGATAATCTTGTCATATAGTTGATTTGTATTATAGGTTTTAGAGTTGCTTTTGTATGCTTCAATATTCAAAGTTTGACACTCCTGGAAATTTTAGATTTTCTTCAAAATTGTGTATATCAAAAGACAATTTTTCCCTGATTTTAATTATATACACCATATAATAATTATTCATTCGAGTTCAAAAGAACTTTGATTTTGTAAGTTAAATAATTAACTAACCTGTAATAATAAATAAAAACCAGAAGCAACTTGAACTGCATGCTTAGGACCAGTTTTTTCTGTATTTTTTTTCCTTTTGATCTGTGGTGAGCAATTCAAAGGCTACCAGTATATTGGAAAAATTCTTACTTTGAAGGTCATGTCAGCTTTAATATATATGTGAAAAAGTAAATACATTTCCAGTCAAGATATTGAACGAATACACGCGTGCGCGCGCGCACGCGCGCACACACACACACACACACACTCACTCACACTAGCCTTGGAGGACTGACATCATGAAAAGCTTTATAATTTTTGGTAATAAACTAATTTTCCCCATTGGCTTTCATTGTGATGATACCAATAATACTTAACAAAATATCAGCAAAGAAACTACATTCTGCTAGCGGCTATTGATGCAATGTTATGATGACATAACCACAAGGTGTTCAAGACCACAGGCGCATGGGGTAAGCTGTATCAGTCTACTTCCATTCTTATGTTATTGAATTCATGAGTGACCAGCTCAAAGGTTAAACGTCTGCAATAAGTGGGCCCAACAATTATTTTTTGTCATTTTAAACACGGCAATTCAGCTTGCAAACTGTGGTCTATAAAGTGTCATGAAGTTATGTTGGGGCTTGTAACCCTGTGATGATGCCCAGGGGCTAGAGCATCGTCAGAACTCAACTGATAGGTAGAAAAGTTGGGAAAGGGAAAGAAGAGTTTGTCTGGACCTTAATTTTCCTTTTTCCAGCTTTCTTGTTATTAATTTAAGTGTCATTACTAACTTAGGTATTTTTTTCATGATCGTACTATGCTGAAAATACTTTTTAAAAAATGGAAACCAACATGTAAAGAAACTAGGACAGATACATGGTTTCCTCTCAGATAAAATGGACAGTCTCTAACAAGATACCACCATTATTAGCACTCTGAAAATGTGAAAAAAACTAGACAAATTTTCAGATTCTACACTCCTGAAATCCCAAAGATAAGAACCCTATATTTCCTAATTTTCTAGAGGTCTAATAAATGCATTTAGTCCTAACATATTTTACATTACTTTTATATCTTTATAAATAGTATTTCTTAAAGTTGTATTTTCCAATTCTTTTCTATTTATAAAAATATGATTTTATATATATGACATTTATATTTTGTGACTTTGCTAAATTAACTTATTACTTCTGACAGTTGCTTTGTAGATTCCTATTTTTTAAATAACCATGTCATCTGATGGCTTATAGTAACCATCAAGAACATTAATAGAAATAAGAAATTAAGTATTCTTCTTTTGTTCTTGATTTTAGGAGATCAATTTTTACATTAAGTATAATATTAGCTGTAAGTTTTTTGTAGAAGCACTTTCTCAGGTTGAGGAAGTTTTCTTTTATTCCATCATTTGCTGAGAGGTTTTAATTGAGAATAGGTTTTGAGCTGAAATGAATCCTTATTTTAGTATCGTTGTGTAGGTGTTGCATTGAAATGCTTTTCTGCATCCACTTACTTCATTGGCTTAATTCCTTCTAGCAGTATGGTGTGTTAGGTAGAATTCCAATATGGCTCCAAAATATTTTAGGATGTGTGCTTACCTTCTGCTAATTATCAAATTAAATAAAATATAGGTGTTTCTATGACAGACTTTAAAATGGAAGATCATCTGGCTGGGCCTGGCTAGATAAACTCTTTATATCTGTGTCCAGAGGTCATACAGAGAGGTCTCTATGAGCAGGTTTTGATAAGAGAAAAATCCCCAGTCCCAGTGCAGAAGAATGTAGAGGTCATATTAGTAAGAAACTTTGGTAGCCTTTCACTGCTAAGACCAGCCGTGGCTGCCAAGGAACTGTTGGGGTTGTAGGCTTGAGCTTAGAAGTGCATTCTTCTCTAGAACCAACCTCTAGATGAGAACTCAGTCAGACGAAAATCTTTATTTCTAACTCTGAGTCCCTGAACAGAAACTCTTGCTAAGCCACATCTGCACTGCTGATACATAGACTTGTGAACGAAGACCCTATAATTTTTGTTCAAATGCACATATGTATTTTACATAAATTAAGAGGAAAATTTTTTTTGTATTTATTCAGATATTAAAATTTTCCAATGTTTTTCATTAGTATTTCAAGGCCTGAATTTCTCTCTGCTACCATTTTCAGCTAAAGCCCTTTTTATTTATTTTTTAAAGCATTTCCTACAACATAGTATAATGGTAAACAATTCTCCCTGTTTTTCTTTATTCAAAACTGTCTTTATTTCACCTTAATTCTAAGATAGTTTGCTCAGCTAGGTATGGAATTCTAAATTTACATTTTTTCTTTCTTTTTTTCTTACAGCATTTTAGAAATGATTTCTCTTGCCCTCTGGCCAGAACATTTTGTAAAAAATCTGTAGTCATTCAAATATTTGTTCCCTTTGTGCAGTATTTCAATGTTTTAGGACCATTTTCTCACTGGTTTCCAAGAATCTGATTTGTATATGTGTAGGTTGTCAGGGTTTCCTGGGGACCCGGACCAGGGTTGGGGATCAACAAGGGCAATGATGCTGGGGAAATAATGAGACTATACAACTTAATGTGCAAAGTCTGGGGAACGTGGAGAAGCGAACGCTGATTCAGGCCAAGTGGCTCACCGAGACATTGCAGCAGCCCTCTGGTGCCTCAGAAACCTTTTATTGATCTCTAAGACAAAGCATTTGTGGAAAAAAATGTAAAGGTGTCAAAATTGAAAGATAGGGTAAAAATGAATCCCAAGTCCTCCAGAAGGGTTGGTAGAAGATAAGCCTGGGTACAGGGTAATAAATTGTCAACAATGGCCAGATAACGCATTCGGAAGGGGAGAGGGGAAAACAAGCTTTGCCCGTTCAGGGCAGACAAACCAGCTTTCCTAATCTAACTGCTAATCCGGAATTCAATCAGCCCACCTTCTCTTTCTGCACACCGGGATGGTCTCCTACTTTCTGCTTCTGCACACCGGGGTGGTCTCCTCCAGGGGTGGTCCTCCTTATACTTTACCCCCAATTTAGGCCCCTGGCTAGGAGATTAATCAGCCTGTCTTACTTACTCTGCTTGAGTTCTATACTGAGGTTATTAAATCTGTATTTTGACTTACTTAACCAAATTTGGGAAGTGTTCTATTCTTTTTTCAAATACTTTTTTTGCTCTATTCCCTCTTTCTTTTTGGACCTCCAATTACATGTATATTAGAGCTTTCAATTTGTGTCATAGTTATCTAAGGTTTTGTCTATTTTCCCTCATTTTTTTTCTCTTACTCAGATGGCTAAATTCCATTGATTTATCACAAATTTCCCTTACTTTTTTCCCTGTCATCACCATTCTGTTATCCCACGATTAAGTCCATCTGGTGTTTTTGCTTGTTTGTTTGATTGAGATGTGTTTTTCAGTTCCAAATTTAAATTTTGTTCTTTTTAAGGTTTTTCTATTTCTCTGGTGAAATGTGGTCCTTTTTATTAATATTAGTTAGTTTCACTTGCTAAAAGTATGATTATAATAGCTGCTCTAAAGTTCTTCCCTGGAAATTTTACTATCTGCTCTTATCTTGACATTAACCTTTGTTGATTTTATTTCTCTTGAAAAGGAATCAATTTTCCTTGTTCCTGGTTCTTCCTATGTTGAGTAACTTTGTATTTTATCTTGTATATTGTGACTGTTTTGTTGTGGATACTCTGGATTCTGTTATAGTCCCCAGAACAGTGCTGACGTTTTGGGTTTAACGGGCATTTGCTTGGTTCGATCCAAATTATACATTCTTTTTCAATTTAGGACCATAAGCAAATTTCGGTCTCACCTCAGTCTGCATGAAGTCTGATGTATGAATGTGTAGTTGGGGATCAGAATGACCCGGGTGACACTTACCCATAGAATTTAATGTATCCCTTCATGGCCTCATTCCTTCCAGGAATCTCTCCTCACCCCACATCAGCCATGACTCTCTGGAGTGCTGACTGCTACAAGCTTCTTTCCCAGGATCTTTGATCTAGAAAGATGGATGGTTTTCTACTGAAGTTTCAGCCACTCTGCACCCTCTTAAAACTATTGCTGCCCTCACAGAAAAGCTGCAAAGCTGCTTTTCTCATCATTTCCTTCCAGTTTCGACTTGCCTCTAGAATCTGCCTGCTTGTTCGAAATATTAATAACCTATGATATTAAAAGTATGTAATTAGCTTTATGTATTACAGAAGACATTTAATTATGCTTATTTTTAATGTGTATATATAATATTTTACTTAGTAAAAGAAGATAACAAAGTAGCAGAATAAAAATATGTACCTTGTAATATTATTATGAAGCATAAATCATATAGTTTATAAAAAGTGCTTAATAGAATGTCAGACATAACATAGCTATTCAACAGGGGATAGATCCTTATCTTTGGCCTCAAGTTGATAAACATATAGTCATTATTTATTCATTTTTGTTATCAATACAAGAAAGAAAATGTGGGACCCATTGCTATTGGAATATGAAGAGATGACTGAATATTAGGGAAGCCTATTCAGATTTTTAAAGTCTGTTTACATGTTCTTTATTAATAGCCTCCTGGAGAGAAACTTGAAACTGTTCCACAAAAAAAAAAAAAACCAACTCTACAGCCCTCTAATTCTAGAATATTCTTTGCTTTTCTACTTTACTAGAATTCTCAGTGTAGATACAGCAAGTTTTTCAGTCATCTTTTCATATTTCCAAGGGTTTAATCTTCATCCTCACCTTTGGTTAATAAACATCGAGCCCTTAGTCGTAGTGTTATACACTCCCAAATTCCATGCCATTTTTAGTTTGATTTGCTTTGTCAGTAAGGTTTGATTGCCTGCCTACCAAGGGAATGGACCCCATTGGAACAGTCTCTGCATGTTACTCTTCTGTCTGGGCGATGTGGATGTCTGCGTGTCTGCCTGTAGGTGTGCATAGGCTCTTTAGCTGATACTTCTTTAAAAAATATTTGATCCATACATTCCAAGTTTTTGATTTTAGCTCTAAGCCCAACCTTTAAAGGAAATGTCTAATTACCTGTGGGTATGAGAAATAAAATTACTTCATTCTGTATTATTCTGAGGAATACTCGCTATAAAGTTTCATCTAAATCAATACATTTTAAACCTAATCCATTGTAATCAAATCACTGCTCTACGCGGTCAAGATTTTAGAAATACCCTTCTTCCATAAAACCCTGAAATGGTCTTGGGACATGAAGCAGACTTGCTTCTGCGGACTTCAGAAGCTGGCAAGGAAACATAAATTGTAAAGAGATTGTAAAAAGCACATTGGAGTTGGGCCAGATATTACCCCTTGAGTTAAAAGAGTAATTTAAAAATCAGGACACTACTTTATTTTTTTAACCAATAGCTTACATAGGGATTTCAGATAGGGAGAAATATATTTTGATTAATTCTGCCCTTTGCAGAGGGAACCTGGCAGCTTTGTCCTTCACCAGCTGGAGTTTATGTAAGGCCTTATGGAGCAAGTCAGCCAACAGGGAGTTACAATAATCTAATCTTCATGGCCTGGATACGGCCTTGTGTGAGCAGCGTGCATAAGTAAAGCATTTTTTAGTTTCCCACTATGGGGCTAAAAACACAAAGGTATTGCACTGGTTTCCCTTGTGTGCCCAGACTTCTCTGAGAAAGCTGAGATCCTCATTTCCTCCTGTCTGCCGGACTTCTTGAATATTCTGGGGTAAGGAAAACACAACAGAAGCTGTTAAGATTAATGATATCTCTCTAATTATGCAATAAACAACCATGGATTTCTGAATTTAGGAAAGTTGAGGTTAGCAGTTTTCCACTGAGTTTGATTCACCCTGACTGGCACAATTTATAATAAAATATAGACAAGCAGGTCCATGCTGGTTAAATGGGATTTTGCCTTAATTATTTTGATTTTTGCAGCTGCTTCCCTTCATATCCTTACTTGGTTAAAAACAAATTTTGTTATTTATGTCTAGCGTCGGCTTTCCTCTGAGAATTACAGAGAAATATATGAATGATCTCATCTGGGGTAGCCTTTAGAGTTGGGTCAGTGCTGAGTTTACCCCACTTACCACCGTCACTCACGTCAGTTCCTGGAACAGCATCTATCGCAGCACATCTTACCTGAAATATTTGTGTGGATCAGATGAAAATTTCATTATAAAGGAAAACAATTTTCCTGCGTGATGTTCAACGTGTAGAAAAATTTTACAACCATTTAACCACAACACATGACCTAGATCATTTGCTCCCCAGAAGAAATAAAATGATTTCCCGGCAAGTCCACAGGCATTGTCTTTGAGATAATCCGTATCAAAACGCAATCACACTTCAAGAAGCAATGCCGGAAGATAAAGTCACTTTGACTAGACTGCCTTTTCTCTTTGCCCTTTTCTAAAAGTTCCCACTTTCCCCCCATTTGTTGCTTTCCCTATTTAGGGGTTATTCTATTGGTTGTAAATGGGAGCAATGTTGACTTCCATAGATCTTTTTCGCTTGAAAGGGAAAATAAGCTTCTGTGCTTTGGATTTTAAATATCGCCTTCTTCTACAGCAATCAGAGATGTATGTGGGTTGAGCCGATGAGAGATTTTGCTGTCAGTGATGTTTTGCTACCTGTGTAACACACGCACCAAACACTGAGACGCCAGAGGAAATCAAGTTCTTATTCGAGAAGATCTTTTTCTGTTCCTAATACCGTTAACTTCCTAAGTCTACTGCTGCGTTGATTTTCTTTATCTGAAAAATACTTAATTAACAAGTGTTTATTTCTGTCCCTCATTTAGTGTTGCAGAATGAGAAGCTTTTAAAATAACGACGATGTCATGAAGCCCGGGGACCCAGGAACACCCTGGCAGTGCTTTGTGCGGGGCTTGTCTTTTCCTCCCACAATTTCTCAGGGAAAGATGTAAGCTGGGAGCAGTAGCAATATATTGTTACTGCGGTTGTGACCCCAACCTTACCATGTCGGGCTCTGATAAGTGGGGGTAGACCACAAAATGAGCTTATTTTGATTAGGCTACATGGCTAAGCAATTTTTTCCTCTCATACCTAATTTGAATTTCAGAACTTGACATGATTAAGAACTTAATAAAAACCGACCAACAAAAACTAAACGCCTCACCATCACATAGAGAATGAGAGCAAAATATAAAATGAAACCAAACCAAACTAGTGGAATGGGGACAGTTGGGCAAGAAAAGGGAAATGATAAAAAGATGATGCAGTAACTCTAAGTGATGTCATTCATCACCTTTATTGCTTTTCCTCTTGCTTTCAGGCCCTCTTGTGATGACCTCCACCCTTCCTCAACTACCTGCCCGTGGGGGCCATCCTCCTTCAGTCAGTTAAATTGACCTCTCTAGGAACATGGTGGTTCACAGAACTCATCTCTGAAGAAAACCTCCTGGAATTTCCATTATTTCTCTGTTTCACTGGGCGCACTTGGATTTCACTCCAGTCAAATATCTTTTTCTTTCAAAGTTAGATATCACGAATCATGCATTCAGATCTGATTCCACCATCTGTCACTTCAATAACCTGGGTAATCATCTTCAACTTCAAATTTTCTCCCATCTCTTGATGTGACTTTATATTTAGAGCAATCATGTGACTTCTCTCGCTGGAGGCTGAAGTTCCAGCTCATATGCAGGGTTTCAGAAGGCCTCCTGATCTGGCCCTTTCTACTTCCTCCTCTTCTCTCATTATTTCCCTTCTCACACGTCCCCATACCTTCTAGTTCCTCTGTTGTGTCCTGCCCTTTCTTACCTCTTAGCTTTTATGAAAGCTCTTTCTCTGCCAATGTCATCACTTCTTTCTGTTCGTTCTTCATTCAGCTAGCTTCTGCATGCTACATGTTCAGCTTCAGGAGACACTCCCTATACTCTACCTCTCCAGTACCGCTTAGGTGGTCTCCTACAACACGCACTGTTTATCTTGCACTGGTATTTAGTAAACCTCATTGTAACCACCTCCCTTCAATGACAGTAAGCACCGTGATGCCCTCTGAGCCTAGCACAATGGCCACTCAATAAATAGAGTTGGATATGTCCATATAGTTGAGGTCCCTGAAGGTTGTGTAATTGGCCCAACATCACAACTTTGTAATAGACTCTTAGATGCTTTTTAAATTTCATCTTCAAAACAACCCTAGAACATTACTATTCCTGGGTTATACCTGATGTCCAGGCTACATAGCATTGTATCTTCAGTACTTTTGAATACCCAAGTACAAAGTTAGGTTTTATAACATGTTCATCATATTAGTTAAACATTAGATTTCTACATCAGTTAAAAAAATATCTCAAGAAGAAGGTGTCCTATTTATTCAAGGGATGTTGACAATTTTTCCTTCTGTGAGGAACAGAAAGATGAAACTGCAGTTTCCTTTTTATGATGTTACTTTGGGGTAATCACATGACATCATTTATCCTAAACAGCATGAAAGCACAAGGCCTGGATTTACATTCCTAAGAGACTTAACAAACTTGCCTGGCACTATCAAGGTCAGAAAAATACAACTTCTTCTATGTTTATTTCCTACATGGAAGAGACAGTTTGCTTCATTAATTTTAATGAAGAGGAAATCAGCATAAATTCCACAGATTAACAATAGTCTGTAAATTTGCTCTGATGAACAGTGTATTTATTATGCAACATATTTTCCATATATTTTTCTTTTTTGTTCTTCTTACCTTAAATATGTAGAAGAAATATAACTTTTTTCATAGAAATTGCAGAAGTAACATTTCAGTTAGAAATGTTACTAGATCCATTGAAAATTTGAGGTCTTTTTCCTCTTATTTTTATTGTATTAATTTTGAGATCCAAGTATATCAGGTAGAATAAAATCACTAGTAGTACTTGTACTTTAGTAAGATTATTGGTGAGATATTTTCCATATACATTTTTTTTTTGAGACAGAGCCTCAAGCTGTCACCTTGGATAAAGTGCTGTGGCATCACAGCTCACAGCAACCTCCAATTTCTGGGCTCAAGCGAGTCTCCTGCCTCAGCCTCCCAAGTAGCTGGGACCACAGGCGCCCGCCACAAAGCCTGGCTATTTTTTGGTTGTAGTTGTCATTGTTGTTTGGCAGGCCAAGGATGGATTTGAACAGCTCAGGTGTATATGGC
>CAUYON010119408.1:0-12720 GCA_963573935.1 Arctocebus calabarensis
AATCTTATGATCTATGGTCTTTTACCATTACCTAACTTCATCTGACTAAAATTAACTTGTGGAAAAACATTCATTCTACAAATCAACACAATACTTTCTGTTTTTACATTCTTCTCAGACATGCATCAGCTTTTGAACAAAGGATCTAAATAAAGATTATAAAGAGCTGCAGGGAATTGGGGAATGAAGCCCCTTCAAGCACACACTTAGTTAACCCAAAATGGATTTATGACTTTGTTTTTCTACAGAGCAGAGTTCTATAGGCTCCAGGACATTATGCGTAAAACATAAATCACCCTCTGATCTGTATCACCAGGGATGGGGTTGACAGCCCCTAACCACCTGGGCTTAACAGAAGCATACTTTCAGAGTCACTGTTTTTACTTTTACCTCCGAACAAACAGCTTCTGTGTGCGCTTCAGGGGGCGCCCAGCTCTCTTGCTTCTGTATTAGCAGAAGCCATTTTAACCCATTAAAGGCTGGCCTTTGTGTGGCTTATGTAGGGTGGTCTTCTAACCCTACACTCCATACTTCCTTCCAAAAAGGTTGTATTAGTTTGCAGTCCCACCAGCAGTGTAAAAGTGTTCCCTTCTCTCCACATCCAGGCCAGCATCTGCAGCTTTGAGACTTTGTGATGTGGGCTTTTCTCCGGGGTTAGGTGATAATCTCAGGGTGGTTTTGATTTGCACTTCTCTGATGATCAGGAACTTTTAAACATTTGGGGAGCTCATGCACTCATAACTGTCACCTGCATTCAGATGATTTTCAAAAAATATTGCCAATTGTTATATTTCATTGGTGTCCCAATCCTTTATTTTCATATTTACATAGATATCTCCCACAGGAATGAATGTGCACAATAACGGTGCCTAAATGCAAGCATTTCCCTATTAGTGTCTTCAGAATTCCAGTGCATCGGTGCTGCTGTCAGGCAACCGCGCCTGCAGCAGCAAAGCAGCCGTTTCTAGTAGATGGGGCAGCATGTAGAGGAGTAGTTATGTGGTAGATGCCGCCTGGGATATTACCAGGGAAGAAGCAGTAGAATCTGGCAATGTCAGCAGTGCCTTGTGGGTATGGCAATGCCCAGAGTATGTAGAAGTGGTACTTGGTAAATGTGTACCTGGAGGAAATTGTTATGGTGCTGGGTGAGAAGTGAAAAACAATAAGTAAAAGTAGTAAAAGTGCTCACTGTGTCTAGTGGAAGATACGCTAGTACCTACTGGAGTAGAATTAGACCAAGTACAGTGGGAAAACTGAATATTATTTGAAAGGTGACCCCACTTGCCATACATATGTATATCAGGGAAATGGGAAATCATAGCTAAATGTACTTTATTTACAAAACATCCATTATAAATTTTTACAAAATATTTATGTGTTGATCTATATACTGAAAATAATATATATAATGTAATAAAAATTAATATTATTAATTTTTCTGTGTATGGCAACCTTTGGGACATGCTGTATTTTCCATGCCAGATCTTCAGATTCAAACATCTCCTCTCTATGTTTATACTACATAAAGGTTTCTATTATGTTCTTTAACTTGGTAGTATATCTTTTATTTTCTTTTTGAGATAGGTTCTTGCTCTGTTGCACAGGCTAAATAGTGCAGAGGCTATAGCTTATAGCAATTTCAGATTCCTGAGCTCAAGTGATTCTCCTGCCTCAGCCTCCATGTATGTGGGACTAGAGGCATGTACCATCATGTCCAGCTAATTTTTCTATTTTTTGTGGAGAGGGGGTCTTGCTCTTGCTTAGGCTAGTCTCAAACTGCTGGCCTTAAGTGATCCTCCCTACTCAGCCCCCTAAAGTGCTAGGATGACAGGAATGGCCTTGATAGTGTATCTTTAATAGATTCATTTAAAAAAATCTACTAATGAGAAATCATGATATGATTTTAAGGTATTTGGTCATCAATCTGTGGCTTTATGCAGTTTAATAAAATCTAAGTCTTTGTTATTAGTACTACTATTTACAATATTGACTATTGCTAAAATGATAATCTTCATAGGTCAAAGAATATACACAATGGAGTACTCAACTAGATCTTTTGGTATTCATAGAGATTTTATTTACTTATTATTTTTTAATTTTTTTGAGACAGAGTATCATTCTATTACCCTGGGTAGAGTGCCGTGGCATCACAGCTCATAGCAACCTCAAACTCCTGGGCTCCCACCATCCTCTTGCCTCAGCCTCCTGAGTAGCTGGTACTATGAGCATCTGCCATGCTGGCTGGCTAATGTTTTTCTATTTTTAGTAGAGATGGGGTTTTGCTTTTGCTCAGGCTGGTCTTGAACTCCTGAGCTCAAGAAATCCACTTGCCTAAGCCTCTCAGAATGCTGGGATTACAGGCCATGAGGCACCACAGCTGGCTGAAGATTTTATTTTTAATTAATTTGGTCTTTCTTTCATCACAGAAGAATATTTTCAACTTAATTGAAGGCAAAACCCAAACAAAATAACAAGGGGAGTAACAAAAAGTCTGGAAGCACCCCAAAGGGTTCTAATTTTCAGAAAATGATATCATTTAGTGTCGAACTCCAAATTGCCAAGAATGTACCCTTTACTTCAAAGACTGAAATAAGAATATCAAGATCAAGGAACCTAATTTTTGCCAATACTCATTAAGTTTGTACATGTCCATCTTCCATCTTTTTAGACCAATATTAGGTCCAAAAGGTCCTGACATTCATCTTGTTGGCATACTCCTTTTCTGGCTCTTGTCTGCTCTGATGATACCAAGCTGCTATACTGTGAGATGTTCCAGTGGAGAGTCCACTGGGAAAGAAGTGAGGGCAGCCTTTGGGCAACAGCAAACAAGAAACTAAATCCTATCAACAACATGTGAGTGAATTTGGTACTGAATTCTACCCCAGTTGAGCCTTGAGATGACTATAGTCCTGGCTGACATTTGATTGCAGCTTTGTGAGAAACCCTGAAGCAGCTTCTCATGCCTGGTTTCCTGACCCACAACAATGTGAGATAGGAAATGTTGTTATATGTCATTAATTTTTGAGGCTATTTGTTTTGCTGTACAATTAGCAATAAAAACAAGGGTAATTGAAACAGAAGGAACCACACTTGCAAAAAATAAGAGAGCATAGTACAGATGAAATTCGAGAATGGTAAATGCTTCTGGGTAACTATAGAGGGGTGTCCAAACCGCAGCCCATGGGCCACATGCAGACTATGCAAGGACTTTTTTTGCTTATGTGTGGTGTCAAATATAATGAAAAATATGCAGAGATTTTTTTTTTTTTTTTTGGCTAATCAGCTTTTACGAGTGTTTGTGTATTTGATGTGTGGCTAAAGACAACTCTTATTCTTCCAATGTTCGAGAGAGAAAAAAGGAAGATTGGACACCCCTGCATAGCATAGAGTATCATCGCATGGATAAATAAGGTTTGAGAAGAATATTCAAGGCCAAATTGTAAAATGTGCTCAATGTCATTTGCATGCTTAATGTTCCCTTACAGGAAACAGAAACCTCTCGAACTCGTTTAATAGGAAATTAGGTACTTATACAACCCTCTGAAGTGCTGGAGGAGTGATTTCTAGTCTCAGCCACAGGATTGCCTCCCAGATCACTATCTCTGAATGGGCCCACTGGGAGAATTTTTGTTTCTCCCATAATAAGAAAAGTGGAGAAGCAGGAGATAGATACTACTATAGTCATAACTGCCACCACACTGATGAAGTGAGCATCTGGGCCTGGAACCGTAGTCTGACAGGCTACGACTGTCATTGCCTCTCAACACCTGTTAGTTTATGCTACATTCCAGAACTTCGTTGGAGAAAAGCCCAGGATCTCTGTGATGTTTCTTGAGTGAAGCAATAGCTGAAGAAGCATAGAGTTTATCTCTCTTCCCTTCTGTCTTCTCACTCATGCGAGTGAGCATTAATTGGTGGACTCTAATTTGCATCTAGTAGCTTAGCTGTGGACAATCTGAGAAAAGCGGTTTTAGTTTTCCATCCTCTGCAGTTTGTACACATTTGAAATGGGTGCTGAATATCAGCTCACCGTGTACACCTAGTATACTAATGTGATTAGACTTGCTTCTGGAAAAAAAGAGGAGCCCTCAAAGGTCCAAGTAATGATAGAATAGGCTCTGTGTTAGAGAAAATTCAGTCTGGCAAGCTGAAAGAATGGAAGTGTACAGAGAGGTTGCCAACACTGGAAACAGGGAGAGAAATGGTGAAGGTGAAAAGTGATGAGAGCCTGAGCTCAGGTCTAGGAACTAGCTGGCGAGGTCGCAGGATGTGTAAGAGAAAGGAAATTGAGTTCATTCTAACTCAATTAATATTTAATGCCACCATTTAAGCTTTATAGCCCTTAATTCACACATCTTACTGATGGTGCCCCAGGGACTATTTTATTGCTATATTAAGAAGTCTCATAATTATACATCTTTTATTAAACTTCAGCCTCTGTGGTTCAGGCCCAGAGTGGTGCTAAGGTGAAAGAGGCAAAGCACAGCAATCAGAATTGACTTCAAAATATTTCTTTTCTTGCATTTCTCAGAACCCATGAAAAAATCTAAATACATACACCACAGCAAAGTATATTAAAATTTCCTTTCCTGTCTGCTTCCATCACAGTCTGCGATTACTCTGAGGCATAAATCCCCAAACCTCAATACCCAGCCCTCTGCAGTGATTTTTTTTCTGTTCTCCATTCCTCTTCCTTCCTTGCCCCCTTTTTATTCCTTTATTATATAGGTTCACATGGCCTCTGTCCAGCAAGGTAAATCCTTCCTTTTCAGAAAGGGGGAAAGTGGGGAAAATTAGACTGGCACTGTGAGGAGTAAAGGTCGTGTATTGACAATTTCTGTCCTGCTACAATTCTCACTGTCAACTATTAGATATTTTTTCCCTCCAAACTAATCTTTCTTCCCAAGTACTCAAAGATCACTTGTATGTTAATAGCTTAAAAATCTTTTATCTTTAGCCCTGGCTTTAACCTCATATCTAAAATTTTACCTACTGCTCAGATACTTCCACCTGGAAATCCATTTCTGTACCTCATTAAGCAACATATTAATCAGGCTAAGTTCGTTATCTTCTCTCTCAAACACGCTTCTCCTTTCTTTGTTTCCTATTGGCTAATGAAATCGCCATTCATATATTTGCCCAAGTTGAAAAGTTCACTGTCATCTTTGGGTTATTTTCTTGTCTCCTCGATTAGCAAGTATTTCTGATTTTAGTCTCAGCAGTGTCTCTGGAATCTATTTTCTGTCCATTTGCACTAACCCTGCTGCAGTCCAAGCCATTCAGCTTAAAGGCATTTCACACCTGCATTCTCTGTCTTACTGTCTCTAACTCCTCTTCTCTCTAGTCAACTAATTGCCATTCACTGACCTGCGACCAGCTGGATCAATTCTCTAGGAAGTTTCTTGCTTTGCTTGTTTGCTTTGTTATAGGTCTTTAGGTACTACACATGGAAAAAAAAAAAAAAAAACATTCTGATTCTATGGGATGGGTATGGGGCCTCTGATTTTGAATTTTTATGAATCTCCTTAGATGAATCCATTGATAAGGTAGGTTTGGTATAACAGTTTCTTTATTTCACATTTTTTATCACTACCACCAGCATCATCTTTCAGAACCCTCTCAGTCTTATTATGTTACTTTAACGATCATAATGTAGTGATGCTTTTCTGTGCCAACCAGGATCCATCACTTGTACACCTTCGCAGACTCAGCTTGGTCTTTTCTCTCTGACATGTCCCTAGGTTGCTGCTACAATATATAATACAGTGGTCTTTGTAGGGAACATTGCTTCATGTTTCATAACTTCATGCCTTTGGAAGACCAAAAAGCCCAGTTTGTTATTTTCATTCATCTTTTCCTTTAAAAAAATCTTACCTATCCTTAAAGGCCTTGCTAAGATACCACCACCTTCATGAAGACTTTGCAGACAAAATAAGTTAGCGATAGTTTCTCCTGTGAGTCCCCAGCATGCGTCTCACAGCCTTTGGCATAGTTGGGTTCCAGTTACTGTGCATTGAAAGTTGTCTCTCTTCTTTTTGAGATCCTGATGTTCTCTTTGCTTAATGGTGGTTATGTGTGTATGTAGTGGACAAGAGTGGGGTAGGAGGGAGGATCACGGAAGGAGAGACAATTGGGAGGGTAGAAGGAGTCTAGTCAAGTCTGTGTAGTGAGTTTTTCATAAAACTGGACTTATTTAGTGATTTCTCTTTATTAGAATTTTCTATTCTTCCTATTTGCTAGTTTTCATAAAATATAGTGATGTTAGGTAGTAGCATAGTTTTCAGATGTCTTTATCAGAAAAAAATTTGGAAGTTGGAAACACTGATGTTGCTCCCTAAATTAAAAAAAAAAAATCATTGGTCTATGAAATTGGAAACTCTCGGGACTGCTATTGCCTTGGTTACTGAGAGAGAGCTAGAAGCAATGACATCTCAGTAGCAAGAGCACACCTAGTGCCTAGGCCTTGGTTTCTAACATTATTCTCTCCAAAATATGTGGGTGATGCAGTGAGACTCTGTCTCAAAAAAAAAAAATGGAATTTATATCTTCATCCATATGTTTGCAAATGACTTTTGAGCTATTGGTGATTAACATGTGGCTGGGGGGGATTTCTTCCTCCCCTTTCCTCCTCCTGGGTAGGGCACAAACCTGTTTAACAAGAGATGATAGCATCCTAATATATAGTAGATGCCCACAATATGGGAGATGTAGTGTGGACGATCTGATCATTTTCAGCTAATGCGCACAGAGAGAAAACCACTTCTAGTTCCTCCCGCCTTTTTCTTCTTCATTCCTTGGGAACTGGATGAAGCCAATGACACTTAAGAACTGGCAGACCAGAGTTTCCAACTCAGGCCTATAGAGCCAGGTGAGTAATGTAAATGACAGACATAGCTGGGTGTAAAAAAAAGACAACTGTACTATAAGATCCATAGGAAATGGCATCTTTGAGAGTGCAGTAGGTGGTGATGAGGACTATGGTGAAATGGAGAGAGCAGACCCTGTTTAGAAGGAACCGTCACAGCTAAGTTTTAGGTAGTAATAATTATTGTTATGCAGGAATATTGGTTCTTTATTTCCAGGTGTTTTCCATTTATACAGAGAACCCAGTGATGCAAACATAAAAAAACTTTGACGTTTAATTCTTGGCAATTAAACCAAATTTTAAGATAATACTCCATGGGCCAATCAAAAAAGACTATGCCAGCAGGTTACAGGCCCTGGGTTAAAACAACCATGGAGCTGTGGGGTCACAAGTGAGGAGAAGAACATCCTTAGTAGTCTCGTGGGGAAGGAATGAGAAAGCTAATGAAGTATGACAAATGAGCTGTCCAGAATTTCCAATTCCTGATGGGTTGGAATGTAGGATCTGAATCTCAAATGAAGGATTGTTTAATGTGTGTGTACTTGGCCAACTTAAAATAAAACCCAAGAGCCCATCGATCCACAAATGGATTAATAAATTGTAGTGGTACATGTATACCATGGAATATTATGCGTCAATTTTAAAAGTGAAAAAAATGAGCAGTCAGAGAGGTTTAGTAAGGAGTTTCCTGAGGGCACCCTTCAGCTCTTGGTTCCGCAGGCTGTAGATGAAGGGATTCAACATAGGAGTGACCAGTGTATACATCACTGTGGCTTCCACGTCCCTCTGGGTGGTGTGTGTGGACACAGGGTTGAAGTAGACCCCAACAATCGTCCCATAGAAAAGAAAGACGACACAAAGGTGGGAGCCACAAGTGGAGAACACTTTTCTCTTCCCCTTCTCTGAGGGCACTTTCCACACAACCACAGCAATAGGTGTGTAAGAGGCCACAACGTACACAAAAGGGATCAAAACCGCCAAGCCCCCAAGGACCAACACTAGCAGCTCATTGACTTGTGTATCAGAGCAAGAGAGTTTGATCAAGGCGTTGAGGTCACAGAAGAAATGTGGAAGTCAATTGGTGCAAAAATACAGGCGAGTCACCAGGAGAGTGTGTACCAAGGAAAAGAGGTTGGCTGATATCCATGGTATTGCCACCAGCAGGGCACAGTGAAGGACACTCATGATTGTCATGTAGTGTAGGGGACGGCAGATGGCCACATATCGGTCATAAGCCATGGCTGACAGAAGGATGCTGTCTGCTCCCCCAAAGGCAATAAAGAAATACATCTGAGCCAGACAAGCTGAAGAGGAGATGGTGGTGCATCCACACAGGTGGTTTGCCAACAAGTTGGGGATGATGGTGGAGGTGAGGCAGACATCCAGAAGAGACAAGTTGCTGAGGAAGAAGTACATGGGGCTGTGGAGGTGAGGGTCCGAGACGATGGCCAGCATGGTGAGCAGATTCCCCAGGCACCCAATCAGATACAAGCTGAATGATAGGCCAAAGAATACCAGCTGCTGCTGGGGCTGCTCAGAGAGGCCGAGGAGGATGAACTCAAGGATGCTGGTCCTGTTGTCCATGTCCAGGAGATTCTAGAGACAGACACAAGGGTATCAACTATGAGTAAATTCCCCATGGCGTGAACAAATCACCTCATTTCTGTCCTTTCTTCCCATCAAGACTCAACTCACCAGGTTGGACAACGTAGTGAGATCCCATCTCTAAAAAAAAACAAACTTTTTTTTTAAATTAACATGATCATGTTAACTAAATATCTGTAATCCCAGCACTTTGGGAGGCTAAGTAAGGCAGGAGGATCAATTGAGTCCAGAGTTCAAGGTTGCAGTTAGCTGTGATCACACTACTGCACTCTAGCCTGGGTGACACAGTGAGACACTATCTCCATTAAAAAAAAAAAAATGGATTCAGCTCACTTAACCTCTCTGAGTCTGAGTCTATGTTTCCTCATCTTTTACAAGGGAAATTAATAACTCCAACCTCTCAGGGTTGGCATAAGGATTAAGTGAGAAAAATACTTAAAAGGGATGTTAATCCACACCTGCCTTGTAATAATACAATAACCGTTTTTATTAGCTAGGGTGGGAATCCTTAGTGATACCATAAGAACAATCAGTGAGTAAAAGTTTCTTATCCATCTCCACAGAGACAAGCCTGAGTTTAAATTCCAGCTTTGCCACTTGCTTTCTGTGTGCCTTTGGGCAGTTACTAAACCTCTTGTGTCTCACTTTTCTCATCTTTAAAATGGGGATGATAATGGTTCCTGGTCCATGCGGATAACAACACCTGTCCCACAAAGTT
The DNA here is from genome assembly GCA_963573935.1 of Arctocebus calabarensis. Classification (NCBI taxonomy): domain Eukaryota; kingdom Metazoa; phylum Chordata; class Mammalia; order Primates; family Lorisidae; genus Arctocebus; species Arctocebus calabarensis. Next base: position 9,189 of record CAUYON010119408.1, read on the forward strand.
GTTGTAAAGATGTGAGGTGCTAATATGTAAAGTGCTAGACCTTATACATATATCTGAGGATTAGCATCTCTTGGTAATTCACTAATCACTAATTACAGAATCACACCATAATTATTTGAATGCCATCCTTGATGCATTAGTCATATAAACAAACAATATATCCTCTCAAAGTCTCAGCTTCCTGGGAGGATTTAATGAAGCAAAGCTTACAGAGTTCTTTAAAAGGAAGCTATTTAATTTTTTTAAAAAAAGGTATCACTCTGAAATGTTATAACTAATCCATTACAGTGTATCTTCCATATGTCTCTTTGTTGGGCTGTGACAGCATATGCAGATTATCTAATTGTGTCTTGGGGTAGGTTATCCCAAAGAGAGCTAAGTTCATTCATTTTATGCTTCTTAACATAAATGTTAGAAGCAGGCAACCTTAATTTGTTCATAAATGATGGCCTCATATCCCATGCACAACTCATATCATCTTGAGCTTGATATCAACTGGGCCAGTGACTCTGTCTCAGTCAGCTCAGGCTAAGTTCTGCTACATAACAAACATTCCTCAATTCTCAGTGGCTTACAAGAAAAAAAGGCACATTTCTCCCTCCAGGTACATGTTCATCACAGGCTACCAAGTAAATTCATGTTGAATTTACTCTGAACCCAGACTGATAAGTGAGGCTTATTTTTTATTTTTTATTTTTGGAACCTTGCCAATTATTGCATTGGCCAGAATAATGAAATGCATGCAGGTTTCTAAGAAATGACATCTTATCTACACTTACATTTCAATAACCAAGACTGGTGTCAAGGAAGTGGAGTGGTAGATACCTCTCCCAGGGAGCAGCAGTAAGTATTTATGAACAATAACATACTCCCCAAAGTTTTCTAGCCCCCTTCCACTTCTACTGAAGGTTCAGGAGAGAAGATGATCTCTCTCAGAGGCAAACTGTAAGAGCACCATGCTTATAAGCTTAGAGTGCTATTTACCTTGCAACACAGTCAGGGTATATAACAATGCTCAGGGTACATCTGAGGTGCAAAAATATTTGTAATATATAAATACATACAATAAAATATCTTGATGCTGTGGAGGGCAGGTTTCCCCATCCTCTTCTATACTCTTACATTTTTCATTTAATAGCTCTGAATTTCTGGTGACAGCACCCACCTCTCTCTAAACGCACACTTGCTTTTCTTTTCTTTTCTTTTCTTTTTTTTTTTTTTTTTTTTTTTGGCACTAGACATACCCCAGACAGACACTCCAGTCCTATGAACTGCAAATGGAATCGCTCCTGCTAGAAGTTACTGGGTTTGGTCACCAGAGTTGTGCACTGCACGATTCCATGGAACTCCATTCAGGAAGATTACAACCTGCACAACTATAACCAGCACAACCAAGTCTCAGATTGGGCAACACCCTCAACTCCTCTCTCACTTCTCACTTCCCCTTCATTCCTAATGTGTGGATTTAAAAACTCAATTTCATCCCTTACAGAAGTAGAACATTCAGTTCCAGAGTCAGGACCCCAGTTAAGGCCACCACCATCATCTCCCACCTGGATGATTCACCCTGGGAGAGAGGAGGTGTTCCCTGTATTCATTTTTGCCCCTTGCTGTCCATTCTTTACATTGATGCCAGACAGACCTCAGGAAAATGCTGATGTGGCTTTGCTCCATTTAATCCTTCCATGGCTCACCAATGCTCCTCTAACCCCCAGATATCTTCAGTTTCTGCTTCCCCTTCCCTTTTGTGCACTTGGGCGCAGCCCCTCCCATTTTAGGGTCTTTGCATCTGCTGCTCCTTCTGCCTGGAAGTCTCCCTGCCCCCTGCTGTCCCTCATTTTCAGGTTGGATTCATATCTGCAGGATTGGCTGTGTGGATTTCCCCCTATGGGGTCTGGCTGAGGGATTTTCAACCCTGGAACCACTGACATTTGGGACTAGATCCCTTTTTTTCTGCATTAGTCAATATCCTGTGCATTATAAGTTGAGCATTCCTGGCCTCCTCTCACTGGAGAGGCCAGTGGTAACCTTTCTGCTCCAGTCAAACAGAAATATCTTGATACCCTGGTGCGGGTGTTGAAATCGCCCCTATTTGAAACTTGTTTATCCGGGTTAAACCACCCTGTTCTCTCCACCCTCCGCACCTGTACCTGAATCTTCCAACTTTGAGTAAAATGACATTTATCTGATGCAAACCACATACCGGCCCTTGAGCCAAGCATTTGACAGGCATTGCCTCATTTAACCCTTAGCAAACCTGAGACAGGCAGCTGAGGCTCAAAACCTATAACTCCTGCAAGGAACTAGGATTAGGTCCAAGCTGTCTTCCAGTACCCACTCACTTTACCCTTCCATGAAACACTGCCACCCAAGAGGCTCTGATGCTGGGTACCCACAGCTCTTATGGGATATACTGAGCAGAGAGCCCCCCTGCCTTGGAGAGGGCAGTCCCAAGGGATCTTTCCTTCCTGAGACACTTACTTGATAAGTGACAGCTGGGCTTCCATCAGATCCCAGGGCCTGTCAACTCCTGGGGGTCAGAGGTCATATTTCCTGGGGTCTTGGGCTGCTGCTACCTTACCTTTGTCCTGGAACTGGGGAGAGAAGCATGTTTTCTCAGGGACTGTGCAACAAACCACCACAAGCAGATTTATACATGACTCTGTGGCCTCCAGAACACAATCCCCGGAGAAACTGGTTAGAGTAAACACAATTAGCTTGTCTTCCCTAGTGGAACCCTAAAGCCCAATACCTTTAGGAAAAAGAATTTTGCCCTAAGAGCATTGGCTTTTTTAAAAATATATTTTGAGACAGGGTTTTGTTCTATCACCCAGGTTAGGGTGCAATAGCCCAATCATAGCTCACTGGAACTATAAACTCCTGGGCTCAAGTATTCCTCCCACTTTAACCTCCCAGGTAGTTGGGACTACAGGTATATGCCATCACACATAACATATAACATAAAAAAATAAAACTTTTTTAGAGAATGGCATCTTGTTATGTTGCCCAGGCTGATCTCAAACTCGTGACCTCAAGCCATCCACCTGGTGTGGCTCACAAAGTGCTGGGATTATAGGTGCGAGCCACTGCACCTGACCTATGCATTTGATTCATTCAGATAATTTCAAAAAAAATGTTTGATAATTTTAAAGTTAACTAATCTTTTATGGCTTTGCTGTGTCTACTTTTGGTTGAAAAGCATTTGAAAATTTGTTTGCAGCATGGAGATCCATACTTTTTTGTTTGTTTGTTTTTTGAGACAGAGCCTCAAGCTGTCACCCTGGGTAGAGTGTCATGGCATTACAGCTCACAGCAACCTCCAATTCCTGGGCTCAAGAGAGTCTCCTGCCTCTGCCTCCCAAGTAGCTGGGACTACAGGCGCCCGCCTCAGCGCCCAGCTATTTTTGTTTGGGTTGCAGCCGTCATTGTTGGTTGGCGGGCCTAGGCTGGATTCAAACCCGCCAGCTCAGGTTTACATGACTGGCGCCTATGGCGCTGAGCCTAACATATCCTTTTAAACAATATTATTCCT
>CAUYON010119411.1:0-77933 GCA_963573935.1 Arctocebus calabarensis
ACAGGCGCCCGCCACAACGCCTGGCCATTTTTTGGTTGCAGCCGTCATTGTTGTTTGGCGGGTCCTGGGGCTGGATTCGAACCCGCCAGCTCAGGTGTACGTGGCTGGCGCCTTAGCCCGTTGAGCCACAGGCGCCAAGCCGGTATATGTAATATTAATTAATTGAGAAAGAATTTCTAAGTAAAAGGCCAGAAGAACTTCCTTTCACAGAATCAAATACCAAGTGTGTCTTTTAAACATATAAGAATGCTGGCATTTTTGTCTGTGAATGTAATTATTTTATATTTTGAGATCAGAGTATTTTTCTTTTTCAAAAAAGCTGAATTTACATGATGCACTGAATGACTCTTATGACGTATGAGTAAGATAGTTCTATTTCTCAAGTGTTGAATTTATTAAGTTTTGAGGTTAAGAAAAATTACCTTTACAGGCATCTAACTAGAACGGGTCACTTTGACACTCAACTCCATGGTGAATGTGTTATAGTGTGTCTGAACCCAGAATTATTCTTATTTTAGCAACTTGAATGTTATTTAAAAAATAATCATATAGTTTTTTTTACTTATCCGTAGACAGACATGAATTATGTCATAGTTTCTAAATTTATTTTCAAAGAGAAAATTGGACTTTGTCCTTGTAAAAGATCAAATTATCTTATAGCATATGGATGTAAGTTTAACTTTTTATATATTTAAACGTTCAAATTCAGAGAAAATCAATATAACGTGTAAGGGAGTTCTGTGTTTGGATAGTTGATTAATACTGATCTGTAATGGGCCTTCGCTTTCTTTATTTACACTAACTTAGGTAAATAAGACTGTTTTAGTCCAAAGTGAATTTTCACAGGAGGAAACATCTGTCAGATAGAGGTCCTCACCATCATTTGAACACTCGAACTGGACTTCCTTTTCTGAATTGACCAGTCAAAGAGAAGGAAAAGAAAAAAATATGACCGGTTGAATTTAAAATATCAAAGCATGGAGTACAGAATAATTTTGTCTTCAAAGAGGTACATGAGATGACTAGAAGAAGAAAAGTATTGACAATGTTTCTTTCTATATAAGGATAATAGTGAACATAAATTTCCCAGCAATTCTGATTTTTCATCACCAAACAGGACAGGGGGGAAAAAATACAGGAGAAGAAAACATTTAGAAAATTAAAATACCGCATTTCCACCAATGTAATATAGGGAAAAAAGGCAGACAACTACTGTCATTATTAAAATCTAAATTGAATAAACTAAGCAGAAGAAAGTTAAAAGTACAGACTGAGGAAAACAATTGGTAAATGAAAATGCCATTCTAAGAGGAATCTCAGCTGCACAGCCACCAGCACTCCGGACATTTCCAAGTTTCACACAGACAGGTGGTGAAGAAATGACGGGCATGAACATTTGAAGTGACATATGATTTTTTTATGTTGTATTTTCAATATGAACTGACCACTTGACTCTGCGTCAAGTTCAAATGTTAGGAAATTAATTCCAAACAATGTTGAAGGGTTGATGAGGAATGTATGCTTTCTGCCCTTGGAAGAGAAAGAAAAGGATTAAAGAAATAGAACATTTAGGTGATACTCTGGAAAGATAACAAACATCATTATGCAAAAATATGGTTCCATTCTGTCAGGAGTAAATCCTCTTGAAGCAAGATACAATCAGTAGAACATAAATTGCATTATTTTGTTTTAAAGAAAGTTGTAATATCCTGCTGTTATTTTTCTTGGAAGATTTCTATAATATTTGCTCAGAAAATTCACTTTGAATATCTCTCAATACCTTACAATAGAAACACAAGAGCAATTAAGGCCTTCCTTAAAAAATGCCCAAGCAGAGAAATTTAGTCATTTGATGTTATATTTCCCGTATCTAATGTCAGGATTTTTAAAAGCTAAGCACTTCAGTGGCCTTTAAGGACATAGCATTAATGATTTGGAAAAACATTTGGTTTTTATGGATTTATAGGTCATCATGGTAGCTTGAGACTCTAGTAAAGCAGAAAGGACGCGAGACACTCAGTTCCTATAGGAATTCTATACTGTATAAAAGTCTTTTATTCCTCATAATTACTTACATATAATCAACTAGAAAAATATATCTGTTGGTATAAATATTAGTCATCTCTGTGTAATAAATTATTTCATATTTCAACCGGCATTCTTTATTAGAAACTATAAAAAATACAAGTTTCAAGAACTTAAGGCTTGTATTTAACATTTAAAAATTATTAAACATCTGAAAGTCAGACATGGATTCGGAGCACGTGTTTAACTTACCTTCACGCCATCTGGTTTCTTCAACAAACTCTTGGCTGCTGCAAAATGAGAATAAAGACAGCTGAGTGAGTTATTCACAGAAACCCACAGCCAGGTAGCAAGACAGTCAGCTCTCCTTCTACAACCTCTGCTGCGTTATAGCCGACATACGCCAACTTATCAAGGTCACACTGATGAGCGCGAGCTTACAGGACACTGAAACGCAGTATCACTTTTCTTGTTTGCCATAACAAATTGACAACTAAATTCTAATGTATTTCCTTGCATATAATTGAAGAGTTTGCCGGTTGTGGTATTGAGCTTTATTTCACTCTTGGTTACGAAAAGGATACTGGAACTTTAACTGGACTATCCTTTTGTAATCCAGAAAGTTGATTTCAGTCTTGAGACATCAGCTGACAGATCGTACTATGTGTTCATTCACACCACAGGTAGGGTGACCATGTCAGTTCTGCCATTTAAGACTCTCTTTCCAGAGGTTGAGAACTCATTTGTAAAAATTTGCTCTGATTAAATAATATCTTCCAAATATTTTTGAAATCGGGCAAATTCAGTTTTACAAAGAATATTAATAACCATATTTCAATGAAATGGTATCTTCTTGACCTAGAGCAAATTTTTAAAATGCTTAGCACATGACCTTTTTAAAAAAATGGCAGTATATGTTCTTTTATACGTCAAAACCAAAATACAAAGGCTTCGTAAACAAAAGCCTTTACATTGAAAAGGTAAAAATCATAAAATTCGAGACAAGGTACAAAACAAAGTGAAATCTTCTAATAAATCAGAGAAATCCTAAAGAGTATGGTCTTATATAACACTTCATTTTTTTGGTGGGGAGCTTTTATCATTCACTCTGTCGCTGAACTTCTATAGTGTATTAACAGGGGAAGTCATCCTTTCAAAATACATGCACATGAATGACACCGTGAACAGAGTTAGTACACCAAGTGTCGAATTCCTGAAAATGCAGGACAAAGTACACACTTTAATGTTACTGTAATTGTTTAAGCGTATTACAAAAGAATTTGACATCACAAGTGGAAATACCTAGCTAGAATAGAACTGCATGAACATATGATTTCCTGATATTCACTAGATTGGGGACATTGTTTTGTTATCACTTTGGTAAAATTTTAAATTAATTTAAAAGGTACAAAAATGTTAATTTTATTTAGTTTTTTGCAGCATAGCTATTAATTTATTATTAATTGAGATGGTAAGAAATAGTTGCCTTAGCTATAGTACTGTTTGCCTGGAGCTAAAAAGCAACATTAAGTATATCCCGTGGCAGTTAATAGGTTAGAAAGCAAACTCAGAATAATTGGAATTGCAATAGCAAGCAAAAAGAAGACAATGATTCGGGGGAAGCAGGGGTTTGGCCTGAGAGATGCAGAAATGTCCCTTTTGGTTACTATTCACCTTACCTCACAAGAAATACATTCCACATAAAGGGAGAAAAGAAAAAATACAAACAACTTTATAACCATATACTCATGGAAAGATTACTTTAAAGAACATGTTTGGCAATGAAATAGAATGAATAAAATACCCAGAACTAAAATGCAATCTCAAGTACAAGGTGTTATAACTGGGTCCACTGGTCCTCAGTTGATTCTGAAGTGATGAATTTTAAAAAAAAAAAAGGTCTGCTTGTGATGCTAAGACATTCAGAAATGATATAAAATCCACATATTAGTCATGAGTTTTTAGTTAACAAGACGATGAAAAGGAAAATGTGAGGTAAACAAAAAGCTTCCATACATTGAGTTCATACATTAATAAAGGCCCAATTTATGCCCAAGGTGTATTTATCACTTCAGTAAAATTCACAATTTTCATTCTGGAGATTCTTTTTCCAAGTTAGTTTGCCACTAACAATTTATGCTATATAAAATTCATAACAATGTGTGCTACCTTTCAGTAATTCATTAATTACTGGGCCAAAGGGATATACTCATTTATTTAAATATAGTATGTATTAGTTAATATTTAATGTATGGCATTGAATGCAAATGAATATCAACTATATGTATCAAGTGTTTATAAAACAGGTGACTTGAAAAAGGCAGCAACAGGGTTTTATTACACCAAACAAATCAGACAAAATACGTACAACTGACCAACACAACCTCGCAATTTGCAGCCTTCCTCATTGTATTATTATTATCGTTGCTGTTTAATCACCTTTGCAAGGCCTTTCATGGTTTCACATTATCTGTAACTAAATGCAAAGTGGGGAAAAAGGTGACCATCTAATACAGTAGTAAATAATACCCAGCAATTGGTTGAAGAACATTTAATAAAGATGTAATGGATTGTTAGCTGGTAGCACTATAATACCTAGACTAAAATTGTAGCAGGATGTATAATAAAGAATTGAAGAAATACCTAGATAATATGATGGGCCTCGGATCACCGTTATGTAAACAGTATACAAACTGAAGTGGCAGGATTTTTGGTGCTAACGTTTGACAAGTGTTCCAAGCCTGAAGCCCCAAGCACTAAGTCTACCAACTGCAACTTGACTATTGCTGCAGTCTCTTCCCAGACACAAGACAGCTTTGCATTCACAATTATTTGATTTTTGGATAGTGGTCTTTGAGATAATCTATGAAAGAAGAAGCTTCCGAGATGCAAGTGATTTGTGGAAATAATATATATATATATTTTATCTTCATGTTAGACAGTCACTCCTACAATAAAGAAAATGGCTTGGCTTTTTTTAGGCCATTATTTAACACATTTATTTTTACCATGAAATTATTTTGAGGAACGTTTATTATCCCATGATAGTGCTGGGTGAAAGGTTTTGGTATATCCCCGAGTGAGACACTGTTCACGGTTTTACCACTCACAGAATGCCAGTATACTACTGTACTTTCAAAAGAACTGAGGCCTAAGAGAACTGGATTCCCCAATAACAGTCTTCTTTTAAAAATCTTGCTTACTTAGATTTCCTATGAAAATGAGACAAAATACTTATTCATAGTTATTACCTCATGAAATTTCAGTTAATAAATTGTGGGTTCAGAATGCTGACCTTAAAAATAAAGGAGTACATAGTTCCACAACTCATATGCACCCCAGCACTGGACAGATGGGTTCCAGTGCAGCACCACTGGCTCAGTCTGGGGACTACTGCTCTTGCAAGGGGGGCAGTCTTGGAGGCTTGGACAGCCTAGTCACCCAGGCAGATTTGCTAATGGGAGCCATGGGTGTGGAAGAAATCTATGCCACACATTCGCCATCTCTACACAATGGAGTTTCTCTAATTATTAGATTTTTTTCTTATTCTGGAAAGACACAAAAAGACTACTCAAAGAGGGAGAACAGAGGATTAGAACCAGAGTTCCTAGAGTATGTACCTGAAAAGTTCCTCGTGGCCAGCATAGTTGTCAAGATGGCACCCTGTCGAAGAAATAAGAGTGCAAAATCAGAGTGGCCTTGGCCAATCTTTGACTTAACACACAGTCTTTGGTAACAAAATCTTCTCCCAGCTTTCGTTTAGGAGAGTTTTGATTGTTTGTTTTTGTTTTTTAGTTTTTCTGAGAGTCATAGGCCTGTGTCTCTCAGAGTGCCGAGACTGCCCTTGTGTGTCGGCCGGGTTCAGATCATCAGATTGCACAACTGTTTCCCACTGAAGGGAGGAACCACCACGTGTATCGCCACGCTGATTTTAGCTTTTCCTCATAGGTTTGATCCTGGTGTGTGTCCCATTTTCCCAAGACTCAGAAAAACAATAATAAGAGTATGGAGGTCTACACATTTAATGGCTTTTGTAAAAGTTATTTTCTTTGTGTAGTATTTCACTTCTTCCTCTGCTGATTCTACCTGCCCCCCAAAATATAAAATTTCTTACCTTTAGTTTTCTTCTAGCATTAAATTTCTTCAAGCAGTCTACAGTCTCCTGTCTGTGCATCATGGAAGCAACAGTAGAGCGTTGCTGGAAGAAGAGGGGAAAAGGTGATTTAATTGGGGGTATTTAAAACATACTAAGAAAAACAGAATCCTTGACCTCATCAAATCTCTATTAATGGTGCTGCAACTTGTAAGTATTCAATTGCCAAAGTTACCTGAAACTGAAGATTGATTTTTCCAAGACTAAGATACAAAATTTATGTACATGAAGTATAGAAATAAACAGCAATAAATTTCCCAAATTATCTTTATTTCGATGTCTTTAATCTCTTCTCTTCAATTACTTAGCACTGTGTTTATTGCCTTAACATTTGATACTCATCTTGAGCAATTTACTGAACTCTCTAGGTAACCCCCATTGCCCAAGTTTCACATTACTTTTCTAAGTACTTCTAAAGTAAATCCAGACTATTACGGCTATTCTTTTATGCAACTTAAACACAACTTTCAGCTTCCAAACTTCAAACTTATTTCTAAAGCTGCCTATTGATAAATAATTGAATTTTGTCTAGTCTTTTCTTCTGGGACACATTTAATCTTGGCACTATTTTCCTAACCTCTTCTCATGAGTATTGTCAATAACTGATAAGGGGACTATCTTTTCCTTGTGTTATTATAGGCTGTGTTTATTTAACGACATATGCAAATCAGACTTTGCTACTGAAAATGCTATTTCTTGCCATTACGAAATTCATTTTCTTAAATACTTAGGGTCAAAAATTTATTCATTCTGACTTTCATCTTATTTCTCTAAAATTATTTTTAGTTTATGGAAAAAATATTAAAGGAGAGTTTATTTTTCATCTTAGCCCCTGAGGGTTTTGGAGAGTTGTTACTTACACAGATCCATGGGTGTTTTAGTGCCTCTGAGGCTGTGATACGTTTGGCAGGGTTGATAGTAAGCATTTTATTGATGAGGTCTTTGGCTTCAGGAGTCACCGTGTCCCATTCTGGTGATGGAAACTTTAAAAATATAAATTTAAAAGAGTTTAAAAAGTACACACACTCCATCAAACAGACAAGAGACAAATACACAAATTTGTCTCTTACACAGTGAATCTCTTCTTAAGTTTACTTTTTGTATAAGTTAAATTATACCTATAATAGAAACTTCTAGATATAGTCCTTCCCCATGTCGATAACTACATACACTAAAAAGTATCAGATAAGGTAGCAGCATATATGCTCAATTAAATAAGTGAAATAACATTTAAAAAATTCAGAAAAAGAAGTTAAGAATGTTAAGAATTTCTCAGATGTCTTTACTTTGATCTGAAAACGAAATTTTATGTATTTTTTTCTCAGAGTTATTTGCAAAACTCAATAAAAGCTAGGTTTGTTAAATGTACCAATGTCATCATGCTATTATGCTAAGGTTCAAAATGAGACATTATATACTTTCGCAATTCATGAGCATTAATAGCAGAGATAGTAAAACAGCTTTAATTTCTTGTGTCCAAATCAACCTATTAATCACAGCTTCTAGGACTGCTGTAGTGAGAGGAATCTGAGACTACAAGACCTTGTGTAGGATTTCATTCTAACACTCAAGAAGTTTATTTTATTTTATTTTTTGCAGTTTTTGGCCAGGGCTTAGTTTGAACCCGCCACCTCCGCCATATGGGGCCAGCACCCTACTCCCTTGAGCCATAGGTGCTACCTAACTACAAGTTTCAATGAAGTATACGAAAGTAACTAAATCTCACAGCACTAGTTATTATTAATCCATTTTCCCATCAGTAACTATATGATGACACTACTTATCCTAACTTTCCTAAGGCTGTTTATTTTTGCTGAAAAGATAATTGCTTAACCTTCCTTTCCAATAATTAGCATATTTAGTAGAAATACCATTCTTCACTGGTTAAGAGAAATTTATATTACATTGGCTGCTAAATGACAGAATCTCACGTTTCCTTTGCTAATTCATGAATTTTTATAGACAATTCTGAAAAACAAAGCCATTATCACCATGTCAGTTCACCTTCAGTAGTTACAAAATGGGTCCTTGTGTTTCATTAGCAAAACAAAACAGGAGAAAACTGCTATTGACACTTTAACACTGGCAATTTTGGCCAGTTTAACAATCACAGTTATTTAAATTGGAAGTTTCTCTTTCACAGTTGTAAAAATTTGCTAACTATTAGCAACTGCTGGAGAAACACTCCAGGTTGCTTTGTAATGTTGTTTATATCTTCTGATGGCAAACCAGGGGCAGGTTTAGCCTAAAGAGAGGTGGAGCTTTTCCTTAGTTTTCTTATTTTTATAAAGGCATTCTTCTACATTCACCAAGCAGTGCATTTGCAGGGTTACCTCTGCCCAGAGAGGGGCCCAGTTCCAGTCTGGAAAGATGGTGACTGTGCTAGCAGTGGCTATGTAAATAATAATTTGGTCCAGATTTACTAATCTGGGTAAAATGGAATGCTTCAAAATTCAAAGACTATACATTAAAAAACAAAACAAAACAAAAAAACCAACAACCAAAACTGATGCAGAGGTATGACGATCTATTTTTTATATGGATCGCTGCAAAGTATTGTTGATATATAATTTAAAATTATGTGATGGACATTTGAGAATATAATTCAACTACAGAGGCAGTAGACGTTTCTGATTTTTGTGTTTATTCTATGTTTTGGAATGAACAAAGATCTTCAAATTGCTTTCCTTTCAGTCCTAGGAGAGAGTGGGCTAAGAGGAAATACAAACTGAACAAGTATACTGCATTTTTTTCTTCTTCGTCTCCCTTTCCCTAAGAGAGACGGAAATAATAAGGAAAATTAGTGAAAATGATGTTTAAAAGGACAATGAAAAAACATCTGCCTCTAGGTCAACAAACAAAAAACAAACCCTGATGTAAAAATATATAAATGCTTGTTACATACGTCGTAGGCCCCGGCCTTGATTTGCTGATAGAGTCTGTGCTGGTCTTCATCCCAGAAAGGCGGATACCCCACCAGGAGTATATAGAGAATGACACCTGGAGAAGATTAGCGTATTAATAGAATGTAAGTCACACGGACAATGATTTATTAAATGTCGCTGATCCACCATGATATTAAGCTGCACTCAAAATAGAGGAAATTGAATTGAATTGACTTGTTGGAAAATTTCAGAGAGATGTGTTACAATCTATTCTAGAGCCTTATGTGACGGTGAGTGCTCCTCTTCTTACGTTCCAAAACTCCGACCATGCGTCAGTTAACACATGGACCAAGGAATTCTAAAGAAGCAGAGCAGCGCAACACGTCAAGAGGAAACTCACCTGTCATTTTGGGAGACACATTCTTTGGCTTTCCTGAACTCCTGCCTAGATATGTCCTCTCTACTCTCTTATCTATTTAAATGCTGTGATTTTAGCCACTGTGTAGGTTGATATTTAGGAACGGAACATGTTATTTATTTCCTCAGAGTCATTTTGCTGGTAATTAGGACATTTTGTTGAGCAGTGGTGTCCTGGTTAAAAATTCATGCTCTAAATAGCCCGAATCCCTGGAAATGTGGATACTGCATAAAGAGACAAAATCCTTTTCTTTTCAGTGATGTTTGTCTTCCAAAAAAGAGTTTTTTCAATCAAACAACTAAAGCAAAGATAGCACAAAGGAATATATATTATAGGAAAGGGAAAGGGAAGAAGAGGATGAAACGGCGCAAAAATTTCAAAGCATTAAACACGTAGCTGTGATACAATTTCACATCTTTTTTCATAAATCTGTAATTTAAAAAAATCAGAATGTAATAAACATTTGATTTAACTTTTAACTTTTTTTAAAGTTCTATACTTGCAGGCTTTTAATTTTCCCTGAAGTCCTATCTGCAGGCTACGACAGTTTTCACACTACAGGCCTCTTAATCGTCAAATGTTCCTCCTGCTACTTTTCAAATACTTTATTTCCTTGCTTAAGGTTTCCGGTTTCTTTCCTAGCTCATTACCCCACAGGAAGGGTGTCATTCCTTGGACCTTTCCCACTGGCTTTTCTCTTCTGTTTCCTCAAGCCTGGTTAACCTGAGGGAGAAGAGTAAGTCAGGTGACACTTTCCCTGACATGCCTTGAACACCTTTCTTCCCCTTTTCAGAGATGGGCTCTTGGTTTCATTATCTTTTCGTTCTTGGGCAGATCTACCCCTGCTCCTGTCTATCGATCTGGACATCTCTTTACAATAGATATTGTTGCAGCTAAAATGATTTTTAAGCAATGGCTTAATGACCTTAGATTTGTGTAGCCTGCTTCAGGATGAAATAGTTCAAAAGCAGGTTTTTACACTCATATAAATCAATACCAGAGTAAAACATTTGTAAAAAATTCTTAAAAATAAGACAAAACAAAACAAAACAAAGTACTGAGACTTTTAAATCAAGACTGATTTTACCTTATAAAATAATTGAAAAAAAATTGAAAATAAAAGACTGTGAAGAAAATCACACTATATTGTTACCTCATCTTCACAACATAAAAATAATTGTTCCATTTTTCATTAACGTGTAGATTAATGTGCCTTCATTTAAATTTATTTTCATATCATTTTTACTATCTACTATAACAGGTACATCTTATGATAATGATGATGGTGAGTGTGTCTGTGTTCTCAGGACACAAGTAGAAAAAAGCTGTATCATTTTAGCCATCAGCTGTGGATGGGTCAGTGGGTGAAGAAAAAAATGTGCTTTGTAATGGGGACAGTCTCCATTGGATAGGAATATTTTCCTAATAAACACCTGGAGTTAGGCTGCTATAAAATTATTTGAAAAAGACTCTGGCCCTGCAAACTAATATAATCTTTTCAGAAGGAAGCAGGGAGAATCTTTAAAAACCTCAAATTAAACCTTCCATTTTATCCTGCAATCCCATTACTAGGCATCTACCCAGAAGATAGAAAAAATCATTGTAACATAAGGACACTTGCACTAGACTGTTTATTGCAGCTCAATTTATAATCGCCAAAATGTGGAAATGGTCTCAATAAACCACCGACCCAGGAAAGGATTAACAAACTGTGGTATACGTATACTATGGAATATTATTCAGTCCTTTAGAAAGATGGAGATTTTACATCTCTTGTATTAACAGTGATAGAGTTGGAACACATTAACATTATTCTTAGTCAAGTATCACTAGAATGGAGAAATGAGAATCCAATGTACTCAATTCTAATATGAAGCCAGTAGACCATCTAATACATACCCACATAAGAGAAAAACTTAATTCAAGATGGAGATGGGGCAACTGGGGAGGGGGGAGAGGGGAGAATGTTGTGGGGAGAGGTTATGGTGTACGATGAGTCTCTTGGGGACAGGACACAATTATAAGAGGGACTTTACCTAACAAATGCAAACAGTGTAACCTAATTCTTTGTACCCTCAATTAAACAATTAATTAGAAAAAAGAAACAATTAAAAAGAAAAAAGAAAGGAAATGAAGAGGAGAATAAATAATTGCTCTCTATTAAAAAAAAGAGTCATAACTATGACACTTAGCATTCTGAATCTAGGCGTTTATTCTTGTGAATTATGTCTTTAGCTGACACTTGATGGGATGCATCTTTGGGAAGGGGAAGCTCACAGGGACTCATTCCCTAGAAAAAAGCCAATACATACAGAGAGACCCATAGTTTAGTTATTTGAGTGAGGAGTTTCTACTGGAAAATGTACTTCTATTAATAATACAATGATAGCATAAATATAGGCATTTTCAAAAAAACACTATTACAGGTCCAAAGATTAAAAGAAAAAACCCTACATTGGCACTATTGAGTAGACTAGTAAAAAACTTTCCATGCCTATGTAAATAAACATTGTTTAGTAAGCTTCCTTTGAGTTGCTCAGTAGACTAGAGTCTAAGGCTTTTATCAGTTATGCTCTAGAGAGAAAAAATACTTTGTTTTCTCAAAGCATAGAATTATGAGAGTTAGAGTGTAATAACTGTGTAGTATTTATAAATTTCATTGTATGTAACACTTTCTGGCAGGTACGAGTGCTTTCATGCATTACCGTATTTAATCCTTGTATTATACAAGGCTATGAGGCAGGTATTGTTCCTATCTCCATTTCACTGATGAAGAAACAAGGCTGAGGGGGTAAGCAACTGTTTTTGTCCTTTCAGGACTGACATGGTGATGCCTTATGCATTCCTTGTAGCCATGTTTTCTTTAGCTATCAACTTTAACAAAAATGGTTGTGCAAAATGTTAAAGTCACGCTGCTTAACTGAGAGACCCTGAGCCACTGGCACACGTGTCCGTTTGCTCTCCTGGCCTTGCAGCCACTTTTTCCTTCAGCTAGGTACTTTTAACAGGTGACTATTTTAAAAGTGTTTGTTATTCTAACTGAGAGTCACTAATAATGTTCAAATTTACCTTTTTCTTAAAATCCCAATATATATATTTTTCTAGGCCAGAGAGAAAAAAAACAGCTGTTTTTGTATCACTATATACTAAAATCTTTAAAACCAAAGAAAAATTGTATTTTTTTTTTTTGTGCTACAGAATTGGTGATATGATGTCCAAGTGTTGGGTGTCTCTGATGATGCTATTAGCAATCTTTGATGATCTTTGCCTAGGTTGTTCATTGGGGTTACAAAATAATACTCTCTTTAGGCTAAGAAAAAATTACTTTATTTCCTACCTGGTTATCCTGAGATATCATTAAAAGGAAAGTTAGCATAATGATTTATTTATTTTTCCTTTTATTAACCAGTTTTCAAAATATAGTAATGCACTGATTGGCTCCCCAGCATGTCCTGAAGGGTAGGATTTCTGTTGAGCTTTCTCATCATATAAACTCAGGGGTTTCAACTTATTTGAAGTCAGATGGAGTGATTTGGTGGATAATGGAGATTCAGAAGGGGAGAATGGGATGAGGGGGCAAGATAAAAAATTATCTCTTGGGCATAACATGCACTATTCAGGTGATGGGTATATTAAAAGCTTAGACTTTTCTGCTATGCTGTTCAGCCATGTATCAAAAAACTGCTTGCACCCACTAAATCTATTTAAATTTAGATAAAAGCAAAAATAAAGTCCCCCAAATGAATCTGATGTATTTCAATCAATTACTGTCAGTTTTCTGACTTATCCTCTTAAGTGTCTCATCTTTGATCAGTATAAGCCTCTTCAGCATGGTTCCCGAGTCCTGTTACCACAAACCCAGTGGTCTTTCATAGTTTCTTTTCTTTCTAATATGACAAAGTGCTCCTGGATCATCTTGTATTTCTTCTGATCCAGACGTGGAATCAACCACTTCTACAAAAAGCTCTGGTTCCTTTCCTTATAATCGTAAATGGTATCTAGAGACCAAAGTTGAGCATTTCAGCATGCTCTGTGGTTTCTTCAGAAAAACAAATTGAGAAATGAGGAGCGAGGAGACAGGGATGGTGAAAACTACAAAACACTCAAGAGACCTAAGAGATCAAATTAAATTATGACACTCAAGGGCAAATAGGAAAAATGATGAGACATTGAAGATATTTAGCAATTATTATTAAAATTTTAAAGTTGGTATTATTGTCATGCTTTTTTCAAAGGATATCTTTTCTTTCAGAGATACACAGTACAATATTTTTAGATGTACTCATGTTATGTCTGGATTTGATTAAAATAATCTGGGGTGGGAATGTTGGGGAAGTGGAATAAGAAAGTAAGATTAGCCATCAGTTCATCACACTATTTTCTCCTTTCATATCTTTCACATTTGCTGCAACGAAGAATTAAACCATTTTTGACAACGTTGGTCCCACATAATATTTAAAAACAGACACAACAACTAGTGTGCTCAGGAGACTTTAGAGATGTTTGATTAATGAGCATTTGTTTTATTTTTTATTTTCTTTTTTTGAGACAGAGTCTCACTTTGTGGTCCTTGGTAGAGTACCATGGCGTCACAGCTCACAGCAACCTCCAACTCTTGGGCTTAAGCAATTTTCTTGCCTCAGTCTCCCAAGTAGCTGGGACTACAGGCGCCCGACACAACACCCGGCTATTAATGAGAGTTTTGAGAAGCATTAATGACTGATTAGGAGAAGGATCACTTTATCAAGAATATTCTAAACTGTTCTAATAAAAGTTAATGTTAGAAAAATTAAACTTATAATCACTTTAATGATTAAATATTCTGAAGGCTGTTCTTCTAAAATCATAAAAAAAAAAAACTCGAAGAAGAAATGTTGGAAAACTAAGAAGTTAGTGGAAAGTTAAGGAACAATCTAACCAAGACATCCATGATGCTCTGAATAATAATAAAAGGGCTACACTTTGACCTTACAAGCAAAATACACAATTAGCAATGTAAGTGATAAACATTTCTCTCTCAGATCCATTAAAATACTGTAAGCAAAAAAAAAAAAAATAGTCGGACATTGTGGCGGGCACCTGTGGTCTCAGCTACTTGGGAGGCTGTGGCAAGAGAATCGCCTGAGCCCAGGAGTTGGAGGCTGCTGTGAGCTGTGTGACGCCATAGCACTCCACTGAGGGTGATAAAGTGAGACTCTGTCTCTACAAAAAAAAAAAAAAAAAAAAAAATCACCACACAATTCAAACAGAGAAAAGTGCTTAACTAGTACTCTGTGAACTAAAGAGCCAATGATGGGTAGAATAAAGAGCTAGAATATCAATGCCAGCATAGAAAGTCATTTTTTCAGGGTTGAAACGATCTGCACCGTGTGGTCGGGTGGCAGACAGACTGGCTTTTCTACAGCAGGCAAAGATGAATGCCCAGGGCTGCCCTGTGAACAAGGTAAATGGGAACAGGCAGACAGCTGTGTCCAACTGCCTGACAGGTACAGCTACTACAGAAGAACAAAAACATTGCATCATTTAGTTTTTGATTAGAGAAGCCAGAAACTATAAAAATAAAGATACACGTCAACACCTCTAAAAATAAAAGGTACAAAATATCTTTTTAAGATATCTGTGGAACAGCTTCAGTGGACTAAATAATGTTTTCCCCAAATTCCTATTCTGCGACACTAATCCCAACGTGATGGTATCTGAAGGTAAGGCCTTTGAGAGGTAGTAATTTCAAGAAGGAAGATCCCTCATGAATGAGATTCATGTCTTTAATACAGAGGGGCCAGAAATTGTGCTAGCTCTCTTCCTGTCATGTGAGGAGACAACAAGAAGTTGGCTATCTGTCACCCTGAAGAGGGCTCTCACCGAAACCCAACCTGACCGTACTGGCACTCTGATCTCAGACTTGCGGCATCCAGAACTGTGAGGAATAAATCTCCTTTGCTGGCAAGCCACCCCGTCTACTGCGTGTTGTTATACTAGCCTGAACGGAGACTCGACCTGTTGCAACCTCTTCCATATTGCGTGGGAATCGTAAAGAATGCTTCCCTAAAGGAATCTGCAGCTAGCTAGGGCAGCGCAGCTGAACATTGGTGTGGGTCTGAATCACATCGCAAGCTTGGAAAAATTCAAACTCCTGGGACTTCCCTCAGAGGATCTTTTTTTATTATGGTTTTAAAAAAACACATACCATTAAATTGTACAGAAAGTAGACACATAATTTTTAAGTGTATAGGTCAGTAGATCTCCAGAATGTTTTCATCTTTAAACACTGAAACTTGTGTTTTAAACACTAATTTATCCTCTACACCCTCCCCAGGCCTTGGTAATCCCTTTTTTACTTTATTTCTATAACTCTATTTTAATACTTCATAGGAATGGAATCTTACAGTATTTATCCTTCTGTGATGGGCTTATTTCACGTAGCACAATGTCCTGGGATTCATCCATGTTGTGGCATGTGATAAGATTTCCTCCTTTATTAATGCTGTATAATATTCCATGGTGATACATGTCACATTTTGTTTAATCCATTCATTTAATCCAATGTCAATGGACATTTGAGTTCCTCCCACCTTTTGGCTGTTGTGAATGGTGGTGTCACTAGTACAGCGTATGCAAATTCTTCCAAGTCCTACTTTCCATTCTTTCTTATATATAACCAGAAGACTGACTGCTGGATCATGTGACGCCATAGAATCTTACTCAATGGTTCTGAATCCCAGGAAGGTACGTTTTTGATAAGTACTTCAGGTCACTCTGGAACATGTAGTCTATCGTTCACCGTTTGTAAATCACCAAGTTAGGGAAACTAGACTAGACCTAGAGAGTTGGGACAGTGTGTAAGGTTAGAGTAAGGGACTTTTGTAAAGACCGTGATTGGGAGTAAGGTTCCATGACTTGAAGACTGTTGGAGATGTGGTCATAAACGGATAGAGGCAGAAAAGCTTTCCAATTTGGAGCCATATGTGAGGTTAGCCCAGTATAAGGTAATCACAGAATTGGTAATAACAAGCAATTGTTTAAAATGCTTGGAATTTCAGTTTGATAAAAATGACTGATACTGACTTACACCAGCTGAAATATGCAAACCTCACCTCCAAAAATCATATAATTGCTGAAACTAAATTCACTGTGCAAGATAAGAAGAAACATATTCCATGAAATTCCAAAGATTTGCACAAAGTCGTGGTACATTCTGTGACAGCAACTGATTTATTATCACTCAGAACTGTTTAGAATGATATCAAACTAAGGTAGAAAAGTACTAAGACAAGACATATGTATGTGGGGTGGGAGCAGCCTCCGTTTACAGGCTTGCATTTATTTATTATTTTTCTTTCTAAGCTAAATAGTAGAAGAAGCTTTGTTAAAAACCAGTGATCCGGTGACATCAACATACATTTGCTCATCCCATTAGGGAATTGGGGAAGCGGCTCTATATACAAGAAAGCCATAAAAATCAATTTGCTGTTGTTAATGGCAGGACACAGGGCTGTGTTCCTGCTTCATTAATGGCTATTATTTACTTTCCAGTAATGGACTAGTTGCTTTCAAAGACTGAGTACGGGTCAGACCATACTCTGTGTGAGATCTCAAAAGCAAGGTAATGGTGGTAAGAGATTTCTGTATGCAGATAATTGCATGTTTCTAATAAAAAGAGTGCACAGACTCCTTTCAGTCACCACGGCGATGTGGTGCTGCACTGTGCTCGGCATCAACTGCCACGCGGATAAAGAAATCAGCTGTAAGCAGCGTTCTTGGCTTAATCCGCACAGAAGACTTGCTGCCATTCTGCTCAATGACTTGTTCTGCATTTCTTTTGTGATCTGAGTAGTGTCCTTTCTTACCACACAACCCAGTGTCTGCTCTTGAAAAGCAGTAATTATTTAATGGCAGGAGCTGGTGCTGACTGATAGATGAAAAAGACTTTCCCTCAACATAAGCCAGAACCTAAAAGCAACCAAATAATGTGCATATCTTTGTGGTGGCTCCTGCAAAGACCATGAATAAGGGTATATCATCTTCTAAATTTTATTTTAATGCAATTTTCATGCAACCTGAGTGAGTGATGTATAATAAAATGGTAAAACAATTCCAAACCAATAGCAATGACCAATGAAGGTAACATAAGAATCCATTACAGTGTTCCCCCTGGGGGTCATTTCCCCCAAATACGTGCTATCAGAATACCTGAGACATTTTCATAGTTAGCTGTGTTATCCCAAAAGAGTTTCTAGACACATAGTTAAAAGATGCACAGTCTCTAAAAAAACAAAAAAACAAAAAAACAAAAAAACCCCAGAGTTTCTGGCAATACCTGGTGCTAACAGGGGCCTGGAGTGTTATAAAGAAGTATGATGTTTGCAGAACACTGTGAAAAGAAAGGGAAGGGAAGGATAGAATATAGGAGAATGAAAGGTGGCTCTGCCAATGGCAAATTGGGATCAAAAATCTGTGACATGCCCTAGGGCTACAGGTTTCTAAGGCATCATTCATGAGATCTCTATGTGTTTGTATATGTGCTAAGCATATGTTTGCCTTTATGTATGTATGTAGTATCTATCACCTACCTATCATATATATAAAGATATAAATATATACTTACAGTATTTTAAAAAATGTTATATAGCTAAGACAATGTCTCCACTTGTTTCTTCCCTCTAACATCCAAGAAAGTTAAACCTTCTACCTTGTAAGTTATCTGAAATTTCATAAAAGTGAAATCCTACTATTACAAGATATTTCATTATTTTCAAATGTTGGATACATAAACTGTATTAATCAAAAAGAAAATATAGAAATCAAGTAAACGCTAATCTACCAAAGTAATCTTAAAATTAGTCGTAGTATGTTTTGTGAGTCTAAGACAGTGAGTTGAAACCCTGATGATACGTCATGGGATATTGAAAATACACTTGCCTACATTCAATCTAAGATCCCCTACAGCAGAGGGCCCATGTAGGATCTGGACATTTATACATAAAGGCATACATCATTTTATTGAACTTTACTGCACTTTCTATTATACTTTATTGCAGATATTGAATTTTTTACAAATTGAAGGTTTATGGCATGCCCGTATCGAACAAGTCTATCCTTGCTATTGTTCTAACAGTTTATACTTACTTTGTGTCTCTGTGTCATATTTGGGTAATTATTTCAGTATTTCCAAGATGTTTCATTCTTGCTATACCTGTTACCTTGACCTGTGTCAGGGATCTTTGATGTTACTCTTGTAACTGTTTGGGGGCACCCAAACCCTGCCCATATAAGATGGCAAGGGAAATCAATAAATGCATTATATGTTCTGACTGCTCCACTGACTCTGGGCATTTTCCCATCTTTTTCCCTGTCTTCAGGCATCCCTATTTCCCAAGACAAAGCAATATTGAAATCAGACCACTTAAAAATGTTACAACTATCCCCAAGCGTTCAAGTGAAAGGAAGAGTCACACATCTCCATTTTTAATCAAAAGCTGGAAATGATTAAGCTTAGGGAGAAACACATGTCAAAAACTGAGATAGGCAGAAAGGTAGGCCTTTTGCGTCAGTTACCCAAGTTGTGAATGCAAAGGAAATGTTTCTGAAAGGATTTAAAAGTGCCACTCCAGTGAACACATAAATGATGAGAGAGTGAAATATCTTCATTGCTGAGAAAGTTGTAGAAATCCCAACAGATGATCAAACTGGCCACACTCTGATAAGCTAAAGCCTAAATCAGAGTAAGGCCCTAACCCTTCAGTCCTGTGAAGAAGGCTGACAGAAGCAAGAAGAACTGGAAGACAGCTGTTTCATGAGATTTAAGGAAAGAAGCCATCTCTGTTATGTAAAGGTGGAAAGTGAAACAGCAAATGCTGCTAGAGAATCTGTAGAAGTTATCCAGAAGATCCAGCTGAAATCACTGCGGAAGGTAGCTACCTAAATTATTTAGCTACAGATTTTCAATGTAGACAAACAGTCTTCTTTTGGAAGATGCCATCAAGGGCTTGCATAGCTATAGAGGAGAAGTCAGTGTCTGGCTTCAAAGCCTCAAAGAGCAGGTTGACTCTCTTGTGAGTGGCTAATGCATCTGGTGATTTTAGGCAGAAGTGAATGTTCACTTACCATTCTGAAAATCTTAGGGCCCTTAAGAATTATGCTAAATCTATTCTGCCTGTTCTCTATAAATGGAACAAAAAAGCTTAGATGACAGCACATCTATTTATAGCATGGTTTACTGGATATTTTAAGCTCACTCTTGAGACCTAGTGCTGAGAAAAACAAGGTTCTTTTAGAAATATTATTACTCAATACCAATACATCTGCACCCAAGAGCCCTGATGGAAATGTGCAAGGAAATTAATCTTATTTTCATGCCTGCTAACACAGATCCATTCTGCAGCCCATGGATCAAGGAGTCATTCTGACTTTTGAGTCTTATTCTTTAAGAAATACATTTTATGAAGCTATAGCTTCCATAGATAGTGATGGATCTAAGCTAAGGAAATGGAAAATCTTCTGGATAGAATTCACCATTCTAGATGCCAGTAAGAACATTTGTGATTCACAAGAGGAAGTAAAAATATCAGCATGAATGGGAATTTGGAAGAAGTTGGTAACAACCCTTATGGATGAACTGGAGGGGTTCAAGACTTCAGTGGAGGAAGTAACTGCGAATGTGGGAGAAACAGCGAGAGAACTAGAGTCAGAGGCGGAATCTGAAGATGTGCTACAACTTCGTGATAAAACTTGACAGGTAGATGAGTTCATTCTTTTGGATGAGCCAAGGAATTGGCTTCTTTAGATTGAATCTACTCAGTGAAGACGCCATGAACACGGCTGAAATGGCAACACAGGACTTAGATATTCCACAAACTTAGTTGATAAGGAAGTGGCAGGGTTTGACTCTGATTTGACTCTAAGGTTCTATGGGGGATAAAAGGCTATCAAACAGAGTCTCATAGTATAGAGAAATATTCCATGAAAGGCAGAGTCAGTCTATGCCACAAACTTCATTATTCCCTTATTTTAAAAAATTGCCACAGACACCTCAACTTTCAGCAGTCATGACCCTGATGAGTCAGCCAGTGGCCATCCACATGGAAGCATGACCCTCTGCCAGAAAAAAGTTTATGAGTCACTGAAGGTTCAGATGATCATTAGTATTTTGTAGCAATAAAGCATTTTTTATTAAAGCATGTGCATTTTAGACAATGCTACTGCACATTACTAGAATACAGTATAGGGTAAATTAACTTTTATAGACACTGGGAACACAAGAAATCTGTGTGACTTTCCATTTTGATATTCACTTCATTGCTGGGGTCTGTGACTGAATCCACAGGATTTCTGAGGTATACCTGCACATGTTTCATCATTGATTTCCTGCACAGATGGAGAAGAATTACTAATATAAACTATTAGTTTTGGGGGTTTCTTTTTAATGGATCTGATATTCTTGAACACTACAAAAATTTACATATTATAAAAAATATTTCTAAATTTTTTTTTAATTATCAGTAATATAATTTTTGGTTGACAAATCATAACTGGAGCACAGGTGATGTTTTGATTCACATATGCAAGGTAACATGATTCATCAGGGCTAATGAACAAACCTATCACCTTACTCATCATTTTTTATGGTGAGACATTTGAAACCTGAAAAAATGTTTTTAACTTAAAAAGAAACGAGTAATTTATTTTAATTCTTTGAATGAGTAAAATATGATTCAGAAGTTGTGAAATCTGTCCACAATAATACTGAGGAATAGAGGAAAATTATTTTTAAAGTGAACAATGAAGGCAGAGACAGAAACAATTTGGATTCCAGGAATCTGATAGGAGTATTCAGCTAAGGGCTATATCAACAATGCTGAATTCCATATTAAAGTTTGTGTTTTCAGACTATGTATTCTAACACTTCATATCAGTTATGTAGAAACCTCATTTATGAAGAGATACCTTCTCAATGATAAGTAACATTTACCATATTTAAAAAACTCATCTTTGCAGTCTTCTGAGGCAAAGACTGTCACTATCCCCATATGATCATAAGAGGATGCTGAGACACAGTGACTAATTTGGGCCATGTCCTAAGGTAAGTGTCTTGAAGAGCCTTCTCTCAACTACTATACACATGCTGCCTCCTGCCTATGAAGTAGATGGGAGGGAGAAATAAAAACAGTAGAGAGTAAGAAGAAAACTAGGCAAACAAGGACAGAGGAAGAAAAAGGGCCGAAGAGACTGGAGACGACCT
Organism: Arctocebus calabarensis; assembly: GCA_963573935.1. Lineage (NCBI taxonomy): Eukaryota > Metazoa > Chordata > Mammalia > Primates > Lorisidae > Arctocebus > Arctocebus calabarensis. The sequence continues at coordinate 21,720 of CAUYON010119411.1, forward strand.
TCCCACCACGTAGACAAAGACAAGACTATGAAATGCCCACAGCACAGAGGCCTCCTTCCCCGGGGCCACTGACCAGTGTCCACTCCCAGTCTCTCCAGGGCTCAGGGTCCAAGAGCAGTGTTTTAGCTACACACCCCCACCTTCACAAAATGCAGCTCTATCATATTTTCTAATTATTTAAAAAACTATGATTCTACCCTCCACAAAACCCATCTGTGTCTAACCCTCAGGCCAGTCAGCTCCTTTTTACGTTCATCAGCAGAAACAGGTCTATGCCCTATGCCGAGAGTTGACTTGTTGTGAGGGAAATATTTGAGTTCTCTGGCATTAACATTAGAATTCATGCTTAGAAGATGCTCTTGGCAGGCAGGAGGAAGACAGAGTTTGGGGCACATTTAAGACCTTACTTGGGAACTAAGTGCAAAACATTTTCATTTAAAGTGCATTGCATTTGACCCACCTATAATCTGAGGAGGGTAATATAGTCCTATTTTACAGGTAAAGAAACGAACTTTTGGTTGCACGTGCAAAGCAAAGACTTGATCTAGGAGCTGTGAGTATACACACAGCGCCCTCCTTCATCACTAGGCATGAGATAATTCTGAAAGTCCAAGATTCAGTCCGTTGAAATCAAACACCAAGTTGCTATTGCAAAGGAGATAAAGTTGACAAGTAACAGTGTGAAATAATCTATCTCTATGAAGTGGTGGTGATGAATGTATCTGCTTTTTTAACTAAAACCAAACCTAAAAGTTATTTTTAGAATCAGATAAAGTGTTGTTTTTTTTCAATTATTTCCTCCATGTTTGCTGACAAACACTAAAGTTAGCGACACCCATCTGTAACAAACATATTAAAGCCAAACTCAGGGGACTGAACGTCTATTTATAGACTGGCAGCAGTGACACAGTGTCAGGAACTAAAAGGACTAATTACATTGTGAACTCCAGTAGAAAAATATTTCACAGCATTCCATAATAGTATTCTTTTCGTCTTTTACCATTTTGGAGTATATGTTGGATCACAAAAATTCTATTTTTAAAATTGTGGTAGGAATTCTTTCCATTATGTGGCTTTGGGCCTGCACAAGCCACTATTTTTTTTTTTTTTTTTTTTTTTAGACAGAGTGTCACTTAGTCACCCTGGAGTTGAGTGCCATGACGTCTTAGAATCCTCAAGTGATTCTCTTGTCTCAGCTTCCCATATAGCTGGGACTACAGGTGCTTGCCACAACACTCAGCTATTATTAGAGACAAAGTCTTGCTCTGGCTCTGGCTAGTTTTGAATCCGTGAGCTCAGGTGATCCACCCATGTCAGACTCTCATCTGAGGACTGGGACTACAGGTGTGAGCTACCGCTCCCGGCCTACTTTTTTTTTTATTTAATTAGAGTTGGTTGATAGACACCTAAAACAGAGGCTCATCCCCACAGGACAGTGAATTTTGTTATTTTCTAAGATTTATTATTCTAATACCTGCCAACCATCTTGGGCAAATATATTAATAATATTTATTGGATCCATTTTGAAGGTAACAGCATAAATGCAGAATCACTGTAGTAGATTCTCTATATCTCTGTTTCCAAGTGTTCCCAAGACCAAGAGCATTAGCATCACAAGAAGAACTTGTTACACATGTAAATTGTTCTGCCCCAGATCTACTGAATCACAAATATGTAATCTCTCTTTTAATTAGTTTTCCATTTGATCTTGTTGTCAGGTGAAGCTTGAGAACAACTTCTGTAAAAGATACTGCAGGTTGAGTATACCTTATCCAAAATGCTTGGCACCAGAAGTATTTCAGAGTTCAGATTTTTAAAGATTGTGTAATACTTGCACACATATAATGAGGGGTGGTAGGGATGGGACCCAAGTCCAATTATGAAATTCATTTATATTTCATATATATATTTTTATATATAGCATGAAGGTAATTTTATACTATATTTTTAATAATTTTGTGCACGATTACTCTGAGAGAAAGAGCTGAAAACAAATTTTATCTATGAAACAAAGTTTTGACCATGTTTGACTGCAACCTGTCAGAGTGTGGAATTTTCCATGTGTGGCACCATGTTGGCACTCAAATTGTTTTAGATTTTGGAGCACGTCGGATTTCAGAGTTTCTGATTCAGAATGCTCAATCTGTATTTTTAATTCAAACAATTCCGGTTGTAGTAGACTGAAAGTCCCCTTCCCTTCAAATGGATATGTTGAAATCATAACTTCCAGGGTGACGGTATTAAGAGGTGGAGCCTTTGACGAGGGATAGTCCTCACAAATTTGGTTAGTGCCCTTATGAAAGAGACCTGAGGAACTCTCTCACTCCCTTCACCATGCAAGGACGCAAGTAAGACAGCCATTTACAGACTAGGAGGTAGTCCCTCTTAGACAGCAGACCCAATACACTAAGACAACCAGTACATTACACAATTTGCTTACAAATGTAATTCCTTACCACATGCCCACATATCCACTGGCTTTCCATAAGGATCTTTACGTAAAACTTCTGGAGAAAGATATCCTGGTGTGCCAGCAAAACCTATGGGAAACAAATGTGAATGAGTCAGAACTGACTCAACAAAATCAATATGAAATGGGAAACTCACAGAAAAAGCCTTTGGGAGGTTTCTTTAACTGGTAATATGTTGTATTTGTCAAAATAAACAAGGCTCTGGAGTTCTAAAATAATATAGACTAGATTTTCTTTCCAGCAGTATCAACATTAGTCTGCCATGCCCTGTAAAGATGAAAAAATAGTTGGTTTTTCCAGATATGGAGGTTAATCTGCTGTGTGCCACAGTCACTGTTTGTGTTTAGGCGTCTTCTAATTAGCAGTTCTTACTGTCACAAAGGATGTAGGAGTTAAAACTAAACCTGATAAAGAGAAAACCTCACCAGAAGAAAGAATCCAAGTGAAAGAGCTCATGGTGTACCAACAAATGATCAGTGAGTACTTACAACTGTCAACTAAAGAGAGGACTCAGGAATATTCAGATGAGTCACTGTTGAAAACCAGCCACTAGCCATTCAACTTAGGGAAGAAGGGTCAGAAAAAACAAGATGGTAAAAAAGTTTCATGTTTTATAAATCAGTGAGGAATTCAATAAGTTGCACTTCATTAGTAATAAAGTGCAATTTATAGTTAGATTCTTATTCTGAAAATAATCATGTTTTAAATAAAAACAGTTTCTTAAAAACACTAAAAATAATTACATCTCATTTGGAAGTTTTCTTTACAAGCACCAATAGAAAACATTTCTTTAAAAGGATATGTAATCAGGAATTCTTCCAACCACGAGTCACAAAAAAATATATATTGTGTATTTACTGGCATGCAAAGTGCTCAAGAAAACCTTTCCTCCCTTGTTTCTCTAACAAATTTATACTTATTAAGTACAAATAGTAAGCAAAAAGGTATAAATGAAAGAACATATATTGCAGCATAGTTAATTCTTTAAACATAATTACCTTAGCTAAGAATTTGGGGCTCAGTCTTTCTTTTTTGTAATTACATTAGCTAAGAATTTGGGGCTCAATCTTTCTTTCTTGACTTTGTTTGCAGAAAGGTGGGGGTGGATAACGATAAGGGACTCCAGAAAAGACCTGTATGCTATAACTTAAGCTTTACCCGGACCACAGCTAAACTACCTTTACCTAAAATTGTCTTTGAAAGCAATGTTTGATAGATAGTTTTAAAAGAATTACTAAGTAATAATTCTGGTTCCACTCCCTAAAATTTGAAAATTACTTATAGGAGTAATATGGAACCTATACAGTCCAAGGTAGGGATGTGCAGGCTAGTTTTGAAAGTTTCCCCGTGCTGGTCAGGTGCCACACCTGCCCTCCCCGTTCCCGCTCACTCTGTCCAAGTCCTCTCCAGTCGAGATCCAGGCCAGAAGACTCCAGCGAGAAACTGATGCCAACGTCTAGATGAAACCCGCAAGCCTAAGCACCACTTTCAGATCCTCTATCATCTGGTTCTCCTTCATTCCTCCAATATGATTTTGTTCTTTCCTGCACTTCTTCATCTGACTATAATCTTTAGGGCTTCTTGAATATGGACTTCTCACTCCCGCCCTTGATGTTAGTTTTTCTGTTTTTGAATGCACAATTTTTTTCTTCCGCTTTCTCTCTGAGAGGAGGCTCTAAATTATTTTCATCTTAGAGCTCTCCTTAGCTACCTACAGTCTCAGTGATCTTTTCTCACTCTGAATTTCGAAAACTTTTTCATATACAATCTGTACTCTCCTACCTAAAAGCGGTCAATTTAATGTATGACTTCTTTTTTTTTTTTAATGTATGACTTCTATAACCAATAATACATGGCCATGATCAGGAAATGTTAATGGTATTTCCCCCAAGGAAGGAGAAGTAAGTCACTATGTAAGTAAGAAAAATTATTTTAAGTGTAAGTTATTAATAATCTTTTCTGGAGACTAAAATGCTAAGAGAATACTTTTATAATCATTCTTATTTAATTACAACTATCAGTTGAGCAGTCAGTGGGATCCTTACCCCAAGAATATGGAAGCATGCATCTACATGCGTGGACGTTAGCAACGTAATGTACAATGTGACCTCACCAATACAGAAATACTGGTGGTAAAATGAATAAAGGCTTCTCCAGTGAGGGATTACACTTTTAAGAGGCTAGGGATTATCATGATATATGGTACCAACAGGGAGACCAGGGAGACCTTGCTTTCTTTAGGGATGGGATATGTTCCCTACTTTGAAAAGCTAATAGGAATATCAAAACAGATAAACAGAAAACCGAACTACTTACTGTTGGAAATGTATCCATCGCAACACATTGCCATTAAAAGAAACTTATTTTTTTTTTAAAAAAAGACATAACAGCAACTAAGTAAAGTCATTCTTCCATGGATCAAGATCTTGATAATTATCCTTTTAATCCAGTAGCAATAAGATTCTAGAAATGTATTGCAAACAACATATCCAGTTCCACAAGAGAAACAGGCATAGTGCAGTTTCTTTGGTAAATTTTCTAGCCATCTTATCAAGAATAGTGACATGAGGTGTTTCTTCTAGTAATTTTGCTAGTGTTTGAATAGAATAGGGCTAGACAGAGAGAAGCAAAAATGGAGAAAAACCAAACATATTTGGGCTCAAAAATGAGAATTAAAAAGAATATGATAAATAGTTTCCTAATGCTTTCCATTATATATTGTTTTGCATATGTATATATATTTTTCCTTATTTGTAACAGACTTCATGTTTTCATTAAAAATCAAAGTATGCAAAAGCTTGGAGCTCTGGCATTATGTCTAATGAAGAAAGAGTTCTGTTCTGCTCTTATTAAACTAACAAAGTCTTTCTTCACTAACTACTGATATTACCTTTTCAAAGATAAAATTAATCAGTCAGATGCACGAGACTATCATGGCAGATAATAATGAATAAATGTGGAAACAAATCATTCACAGGAAAACATGTCTTTACCCTTAACAACCTAAAATATATTTGGCAGTACACCCAACATAAATGTAGACACTACGTGCTCCTCTCCCTCAGGTTACCATGAGGATTTACTTGAATATGAGAGGGGAAAAGTGTATTCTTTTATGTTTAGAAACTCTATTTTTCTATGTTCTGAATTGCTGAATTGCCTTGGAACTTCAGATACACCTGCTTGTAAACATCATTACTCTAACAGGTAGCTTAACATCTGCTGATAACACCACACAGTAAAGAACTGGGGATTCTGTTGCTGATCTGGCATAGCCTGGGACTAGCTCACTTCGAGAGATGAACAATTACAATTTGAGAATCTGTGTACTTTGGTTTGGGTGCTGCTGCTTTCACTAACCTGATATTCAATCTTTTACTCAAGTCACAAAATCACCGTCACTGAATATGCAGAGGACAGTGACATTGTGTTTCATATGGAAATGGTGTTGAAAACTTTCTAGACATCTTTTATGGTGCAGCCATGTTCCTGTAGACTGCCCCACTCAGTCTTACAATGGTCCTGGTGAAGGAGTGTTGATTATTCTGTTTACAAAGAGGATAAGGACCTCACAAAGTTAGTGACTTGCTCAGTGCCACACAGCTATTAAGAATTAGAGCCCAGGCATAAAGTCAGGTTTTCTGATTCAAAAGGCAGAATTCTTTTCACCGCACACAGTTCTGCCCTCAAAACTAAATGTGACTTAACAGAGGAAATAAAACATAGAGCTCACAAGCTGGGCCGATTTCAGGAGCCTGATTCCAACACTCTTGTAATCACCAAGCCATGTTACTGATGTTAATTTTCAGCCTCAGTTCTGATAATACAGCCTTCTGCCTAACTCCTGACAACCAGCCATCACCTGTACCTACTTCTGGCAATTTTATTTCTGGGCCTAGTCTTATTTCAGAGTCCTGCCCCATCTCCCAATTCTCTCATGAAGTGGGATCCTGCTTTACTCTAGACCAGAGGTTCTCAACTCCTAATACCGTGACTCTTTGCGAACCGCTGCTCTAGATAGAAATAGAGTCCTGTCTTTGAACTCAATGTCGGGACTTTAATTTCTTCTCAACAGATTCCTGTAGAGTTCAGAGTTTCTGTCCGCTTTGTGCATCATTTGAACTTACTTGCTTCTCCGCAGTTGGAGCTGTCATTGTGCACAAGCTGAATGACTGCTTTAGCTTCAGTGAGTCCTTGCTTTCAGGGTAAGTGTCCTCAAACCATTCTCTACCCTGATGCTGAAATCATTATTATTATTACAGAGCATAAGCCAAATTATGTGCCTTCTCACTAAAAAACATTTCACTAACTCCTTAAAATCTCTAAGATAAGAGTCGAACCCTTCAGGCTCGGCACCCGTAGCACTGTGGTTACGGCGCCAGCCACATACATTGAAGGTGGCAGGTTTGAGCCTGGCCCAGGCCAGCTAATGAACAATGACAACTGCAACAAAAAATTGCCGGGCATTGTGGCAGGTGCCTGTGGTCCCAGCTGCTTGGGAGGCTGAGGCACAAGAGTCGCTTGAGCCCAAGAGTTTGAGGTTGCTGTGAGCTGTGACGCCACAGCACTCTACCCAGGATGACATGGTGAGACTCTGTCTCAAAATAAATAAATAAATAAATAAATAAATAAATAAATAAATAGAGTCAAATCCTTCAAAAAAGAATAAAATCCTTTCCTGCCTCATTAACTACCATTCATTCCAGTCTATCTTACACTTTAGTTACATCAAACTTCTTGGCATTCTTAAAATCCAGTAAACAGTCTCATCCCTCTGAGCCTTGGCAAGTGCACACCTCTTTGTCTGGAAGGCTTCAGTCTCTTTGGCTGCCAGTGGGCAAATGTCCTTTAGGCAACATAAGCTTTAAAGCAGTTCCTGAATCTCTCCCCAAAGGCAGGTTTCGTACTTGCTCTCTTGTGTTTCCAGACCACCTCGTGTTTGCCTATGTTGAGAAATTCCCACCATGAATGGTACACAGTTGTTGATACAGAAGTCTCAGCTCCTGGAGGGTCAGGACTTCCTATTTAATTCATGGGTTTCCAGGAATTTCTTCTGCCCATCTCTGTGACAGCCTCACTCTTTCCTGTTGAGTCCCCAACTCCTATACATTCTTTATCTGTTGTCAGCTCTCCTCTCTTCCAGGATACAGAAATCCACGTGGATATCTAATTTGCAGGAATGACTCTATGTCCTACATTCTTTCAGTTTGGAGTTAACTGGAAAAATCTTATGCAAATGTTAAAATATGACAAACAAAATGACAAGCCTGGAGGTATTAAATTCATCTGGGGTAAAGGGTAAGGACTCAATGTAGAAGGTAATATTAAACTTGGGAGGGATGGCAAACAAGGGTAACCATCAGGTACTATTGAAGCAGAACAGGCAGCAGAAACTGAAGTCCTAAATGAGGCTGCTGGGAAGGCTACCTTGCCATCTACTTCCATTAAATAGTGGGTACAGATCAGAGCCATGTGGTGAATCCTAGGGGCTACGTGTCCATCTTAGGAGATGCGTATGTTAGGAATACAGAAGAGCATTTGCATATAAAATAAGCATGTTTTTACTTTGAGCCCCGTATTTGTTGTTGAGCCTTTTCTTTTTTCTTCAGAAACAGGGTATGTGTAGGGGCAATATCACAGCTCATCGTAATCCTGAATGCTTAGGCTTAAGATATCTTCCCACCTCAGCCTCCTGAGTAGTTGGGATCATAGGTACATGTTACCAAAGCTGGTTAATTTTGTAAATTTCTTTTTTGGCAGAGACTGGAGTCTCATTATGTTGTCTAGGTTGGTCTTAAACTCCCGGCCTCAAGTGATCCTCCTGTCTCAGCCTCCCAAAGTGCCAGGATTACAGGTGTAAACTGTCACATTCAGCTGATTATCTTTTTTAAAATGATCTAACTGCAATACATTGAAAGTAGAAGAAAAGTTAGATAGGCTTGGAGAGAGTTTATATTTTCTAACTCTACATGAGAAATGGGTCAATACGGGGAAACAGCACGGAGGATACATAAGGGAATTGACAGGTAAAATAATTTAGACTGAATATTAAAATGATACATAAGCTCAGTTAGAAATACTATAATTTGAATTTATTTAATTTCTTCCTTAATTGCAAATAAAACTTTTATCATATGGAAATTATAAAATTATCAAAATTTGAGAGAGGAAACTGGCAGGTTGAAGAAATAACAAAATGATTAAGATGAAACACACCCATAAATATATGCTTTATAATATTTTAAAAAATCTTTAATTCACTAATTATCAAACACAATATTGGATGTGAAATATTTTGTACCTACTATTTACATATCAGCTTTTGGCACCATGTAAAGATATATGCAAACAATTGAGTTTCTCTCTCAAAAAAAAAACAAAACCACTCTTTAAATATCACAATTGTTCAATTAATTTTTAATATAGGGTCCATTTTCTTACCCATCCTTTAAGGAAAAAAAGTATATATCTCCTTGCTCTCCCATTCATATTTTCTTTTAATTATTTCTAGATGTATACCCTTTAATTATAGTAAAATCAAGTGCTTATAAATGTTCAATATCTTAAAATTAGTCAAATTGTTGTTAGGATGAACTTCTGTATTTTATTTTGACTAGGAAGTGGGATTGGGGGAAGTTAGGAATCAGAAGACTACGAGTAGCATGAAAGAGAGAGAGAGGTCCTACTCACCAAACCAAGCCTGCTGGTCTCCTTGAACTTCTATGGCTAAGCCAAAGTCTGCCAATTTCACAGCTGCTCCCTTGGATTTGCTAGCTAAAAGCAAATTCTCAGGCTTTATTTAGAAAGAAAAAAAAAGAGACTGATGTGAGAACCTATATTAAGTAACTATTCAAAACTAACATATTATAGGATTAGGAAAAAAAAAAAAAGTCATGCACTGTCATCTCTCCTGGAGACTGCCATCCTAAATCCCAGGGAAAATATAGTTAGACAATGATTAAAAATTATAATGTGTGCAGGCCTCAGACAGATGCATAACTGTACTGGAGAGATGCTTGTAGAAGAGAGAATACACTTGGGGAGATATTGTATGAATGAGAGCACCTGTCTGGACCTGCTCACATGTTCCAAGGACCACTTAAGATTCACACTTGGCCACGGACATTGACTTAGAAGCCTAACAGAGAACAGACATTGTCAGCAGAAGGAAACTTGGCAAAATGATAACAAGAGTTGGACCAATTTACAGACATTTGGCAAATGAAACTTGCAAATTGAATCCTAGTTAACTTCAAGAGTTTGGACCCAAATGTAGTGATTTTGATTTCTCAATGTTTCCAAACAAGTTCTGTATAAATTTTGGACACTTTACTCTCAATTATGAATTAAAATTGCTGTCTTTAAGAATCTGTTTATTCTTAAAGGCAGAAAGAGTATATACACTATTTGCCAAATGTTATAGTTAGCTTTTTTCTTTACAAGCCAGCTTTTAAAACATAATTTACATTTCTTCAAAGTATGAGTCAAAGCATTACTGATATACTAATGTTCCCATCTCAGAATACCTTGAGAAAGATACATTTTTATTTTCTTGGGTATTTATCATTACTCAGTCTTGGAATAAGGCTGTGTCTACACCATTGTTTCCCAACCAGCACATCAAGACACATCTGTGCTTTGAAAAGAAGTACCAGGGCAGAGTCTTTAATTACTCTGGATCCTCTTTGGAGGTTTTTTGAAAAATTAAGGGAGAAGCCATTCAAGAAAAGAAGGCTGATTAATACAAACAGCTAAGGCTTTACAATTCCAGCTCTCTGCCTGGATTGGCACATATATAAATGGGAGAGTGGCTCAGAATCTGCCTACTTTGGAATTAAGAACCAACACATTTAGAGGTGTGTCTCAGACCGAAAAAGTTGGGAAACAATGGACTTTACAAGTGACGAAGCGATTTGCCTCAAAATCTAAAAAGTCAATAATCAAATTCATTTCTTTTATAGTTTGACAAATGAGTCATTTCGTTTTTTAAATCCAATTGGCTATTTTTTTCTGATTTGATTAGTCAGTTCTTCTGGTGGTTTTAACCTTGTGTAAACACAGCCTAAACCAGTATTTAATCTATTAATTAAGCCAGCCATGCAAATTAGCAAAGACCCATAACCAGAGCTTGGAAGAAATTAGGTGAAATCTATAAGAAGTCAGAGTGTGGGCAAGTTAAGTTTTAATCGAGTCCCAGACTTCTTCAGGCTCCTGCTATTCACTGCCATCAGATTCATCACTATTATGACAATTAGTGAATGTGAGAAAACTTTTGCAATTTTGGGGGGCTGATAGGGCTTTTAAACTAGCTCCACACTAAATACATAATTTAATTTGGAATATGGAAAGATGTCTCAAGAGTATGAAAGATCTCCATGCTGCAATAACTTTTAGTAAAACTGAAATTATTTGGAACTCTGGTTATCTTTCACTATACTATAGTATTTAATCATATCAAATTATTCACATTTGATATTTTATTTTTACAGCCAAAATTTATTACGGTTTACTGCATTCATACATTTTTGTGCTTGATCAAGAAGTAATTTGCAACTATTAATTTATTTAATAACTTGGAAACAACTATTGTAAGCAATAGTTGCTTTTATTTCTTTGTGGCCTTCACATTCAAAAGCATTAAGATGTCACAGATTTTTTCCTAACACAAATCTGTCCTAATTTGTCAACCACAGACTCATTAAAAAAAAAAAAAAAGAGTTCCAATCTTTTTAGAAATCAAAGGCATTTTAGGTCTTTTAAGTCAAATGGTAATGAAAATTGTAGAGCAAATGCTGATGTCATTAGTGAATGAACTTTTAAAACGTTGAATATGTTTTTAACTCTTAGCACCAAATAAAAAAGCTCTGGGCAGTGCTGTGTACCTTATGTCCTTAAACACCAAGTATCTGCCAATTCAGAAGAAATGGAATGCCTTAGAGTTTTATCATGCATGACCTACAAGTGACTGGGGCACATATTCATAACTACAGATGACCTAGAAGACCTGACCGTAGGGCCTTGTGAGTCATCCAGGAAAATCAGGAATCCATGTGGAGTAGTGTTTCACTTTATACCCAGGAAGACTGTTCAGCTGCAGTTATGTGCAGGAAAAGGCAGCGCTATTTCAAAGTGATCGTAGAGATTTTCAAGTTAATAGCCCTGAAATGATTATGTGTATCTTTCAGGCAAACCTAAACTACAGAATTGTAGAATGAAAACTGACTAATCAGAATAATTATTGACTTTACTAAAGGATTATTTGCTTTTTAATGCTTTGTCATAAGATTGGTTTCAATGGCAGCTCCAACCAAATGTTAAAAATATCACAAATTTGATTTCTGTGTAACTCTTTAGAATACATAGGTTTGAATCATCCTATTATTATGTTCGGTGAGGGCATAGGTGGCTTCATCACCAAAGCCTTCTAAAGCAACATTTAAATCAGGACAGGAAATTCTTGTTTTCCTGATTTGCCACTGCTCACATAGCCTCCAACTTAAAAATTTATATTTTACTACAAATGTCATTGGGAAGGTTAGTTTAAATTCTGAATACCTACAGAAAGAAAGATAATTTGTCTAGTCTTCCACCAAAGCCTAAAGAGTCGAATCTCCCATCTAATTTGTGACTACCTCCTTAGAAAGGGTCACCACTACACATACATCCACTACCATTCCACGATTTTAATTTTCTAAGATGAATGAGACAAGTGAGAGAAGAAACAAAAGTCTTCCAAGGCAGCTACAGGTGACCCTGGGGCACAGCACTGAGAGAGAGACCTGGGAGGAAGGTGAATATATCAGTTCACGTCCTGGCCCTAACTGTTAGCTACGTAGACTTGGACAACTCACAGACTTCTTGGAGCTAATTAATTAGTTCCTTCATGTCTGACATGAAATAAGGTTACTAAATTATATCTTGTATCAGTGTCTATGGGGTGATAATAAATGGTGGGATTTTATTACAGGATTCCCTGGTTCCCTGTAGCGACAATATCCTGATTAGTAACTAAGGTGCCCATTTCAATGTGCAGAGTATTTAATGTTTGTAATGAATGTCCATGACTTGAGAAATGTCTGCATTAATAATGACAACTTAAATGCAATCTGTTAGGTTAGTTTTTACATCTTGAGATTATCTCTGAACTCTTACAAAGCAATCACTTTTTAACTTGGTTTTTAAATAGAGTCTACTGACATTCTTACGCATAGGTTCCTTCCCAACCCCCATTATTTCCTAATGATGCAGGATTTTCCATGACATCTGTCTCGGTGTCAACAACCATTTATAGCATATCAGCTGTAATGAGCAGCAACTGTTTGCAAGTTTTGTTCTGTACTTCCATATGGATACGATGGCAACTTCTTTCAATAGGATTCAAGATTTTCATGAAACTGTTCTAATACCTCAAAGTACACAGGCAAGTTGTTGGACACTTTTAGAACTGGAAGGGACTTGGGAGCTAAATTAACTCAAACTCCAGAGTTTCCAAATGAGATAGGAAGATTGAAAAAGATGAAGCCTGAACTCAAAGCTAGATTTCCTAATTCTTTCCTTTTACAGATGTGATAGTGGGAAAATACCTCCTATTGCATAAAAAAATTCATTTTCAAAATCTAGTCCATTCAGTAGATATTTTTAGAAGAATCTGTAATACTCAAAACCTTTTACTACCCATCTCCAAAACTTATGAAAAAGAAACAGTTTTAATCTTACTTCTCCAATTATCATGATCTTTATTAAGAAAGTGATTTGGCGAAGGTGATGATCATCTTCAGCCTTAGTCATCTCACAGATTTGTCTGTGCACCTGTGTGATCAAGACCTAAACGACTCAACTATTAGGCATATACATGTGAAATCATGTCTTTCACTTCTTGTTTATTTTCAAATATTATAGAAACAGCAAATTATTTATTTTATTTTTGCATATTATCTGATTCTCACATTACCTTGCATATTATTTTTTAAGGATATTATTATTTTTTAAACTTCTTTCCTCTATTGGAAAATTTCCATATTTTAACAGGAAGTTAACCATTTTCTGCTCTAGTGGGTTTTCAGTCACTTTTCCTTTGCCAAAGAAGGTGTGAACAAAGTTCCCAGGAATTAACTAATCTGGGGGGATCTTTAAAATTTTATATGAATTGAAATCTTAAAGTTTTGCATGAACTGAAAGGTCTAACTGTCAGGCTCACTTGTTTCATTTTGTTTACATATGAAATGAATGCCTGAATGCATATATGAGGAGTTTCTACCTGAAACATGTGCTGTACATTTGTAATTCGGAAGTACTATTTCCACGCACAAAAAATCTGCTCTTGTTTTGTCCCATAATTTATGCCCACAGCTAAAACACTGCCTTAGCAGTAGTTTAAAAGTTGTTTGATGAATGTTTGTTCTTTTCCTTTTATACCTGAATTTTAAACCACCAGTTCATAAATATCCAACACGGAGTTGTAGCTCTCTGTTCCTTATAAATAATCTGTTTTTAAGCACCCCAAACTGATTGTCTTGATGTGGTCTTAAATGTGGCAAATGCATTTCATTCATCTCTATGTGTCATTTTCCAAAGGCTGTGTGTGGCCAATACCACCTTGCTGGTTTTCTAAATTGGAAAGTTTTACTTTATGTGACAGTCTACTTGCCAAATTATGTTGCCTCCTACTCTGCATATATCTTAAATATATCTTATTTTATTTATTACTAACTGCGCAGATTTTGTCTAACTTTGGAAGATCCAATAGGCAGGTCTATTTTAACCTTTTGATTTACAACACTTAGAACCATTTTCCCAAATAATTCTTAATGCTGCTCGGAAAATAATTTTCTTGTCATTGTTTTGATCTATTCTTTGGTTTCTGTAAAGGCTTTCAATTCATCCAAACAACTGAACTAAGAAGTAGTAGTGATTAAGCAAGCAGACTTGGAATCAAATTGCCTGGGCCTAAATCATCTTAGTAGCTGAGTAACCTTAAATACGCATAGTTCTTTTACTTGGAGTTGCTAAATTTCCCCTAATGTTATGGGGTGGGGTGTGAACATAGTACCTTCCTCATAAAGTTGTTGTGAAGATCCATATGATAACACAATGCAGGGTATGAGGTTAGGCTTTATAAATGGAATTTCTTGCCATTTTCATTATTAAGGTCCTATCTTGATTCAAACCCTCCTGAAGATTAGAAGCCTATTCCTGAACTACAGTACGATCATTATACCCTCACTGCTAGATCTCTCTGATGCTGTCGGATCAACATCAATTGGCCTGGCATTGGCTGCATCTTACACAGAGGCTGTGGTTCTCATATAAGCTCTAGGTACCACCTGGTGCTGACCGAGGCTCTGACTGTGCTAATGTCCCAGTGCCCTGACCCTTCTCCTATTGCTTGTCTCTGGGACATCCTCAAGTTGACTGCTGTGCCTCAGTCTTGCTTTCAAGTCTTCAGAATTTTCAAGGTGAGGAGGGGCAAGATGACCGACTGGAGGCAGCCTCCAACAGAAGCTCCCGTCCAGAGGGAAGGATAATGTCCAGAAAGTACCCAATTAAGCTGAAGACTGGGAGCCGAGCAGAGAGAGAAGAGTGATAACTGCAAGTCACCTCTGCTGAGGCAAGCTGCGACTCCAAGAAAGCAAACTTCAGATACAAAATTCATCCCAAAGGAAAAGTGTTCATCCCCTCCCCCAAGACAGTCCTCCAAATTTTCCATCTGGTGATTTCCACTGTCTAATGAGCCCCAAAGAGAGGCAAGTTATTCAAATAGTGATCCTCATTCCAAATATATATGTATCCTCTTTAGGTCATTCAAATATTAATTGGCATATATAATAATCTATTGTATGAAATATTGCCTTTTACATTATAAATGGGATTTTGGTTGAATGTCATTCATTCCTAAATTGAAGGAACTTGCAGAAAAAGTATTTGCTAGGTACAAGGTCCTATTGTAGGTACTGTGGAGTAATACACCATGTTAAACACCTGTTGTTCCCAGGGGGACAGGGCCCATATACAAATTGTATAGCACCTATATGCTCAAAGGTGACATTGATGATGCTAAACATGACATTTCTTATGTTTTTCTTTCACTAATATGAATAAATTAAATTATGTGCATGAAACATCTGAACTATACAAAAATTAACTTATGAATTAGGATATAGAAATAAAAATACATGGCATAAAAGTAACAAGGGAACAACTTCTTTTTAAAGCTTAGTAATAAGAAATTTGAGCCGTTGATCACATTTTACTCTATTGGTAAACATGTGGTATATTATTACATGTTTATCAGAGTAAACATCAGGGGTATAAAAGGCACAAAACAAAGCCTAACATTTAACTCTCACTCCAGGTGTGTGTAAGTTGCCACTACGGTGCAAGTTTCGGATTCTTTTGGTATGTTTATATAACGGTCACCGAGGCCAGCACTGAGGTTGAGATTCAGATGAAATCTATCCAAGGCAGCAAATGGAGAGAAACTAGAATAACAACTACCAAAATTACAAAAACCTCTCTTAAAGTTCATTCTGTCCTTGCCCAATATCAGAATAAGAATGGAGCAAACATCTTTTTCTCCCTCTAAAGGAATCTGATGGGTTATGCAGCAGGCCATGATTTCCAGTAGTAAGCCTCCCTGGAAATCATCTGCTTGAGTCCTTAATTAGTGACTTTAGCTCATATGCCAGAAAATATATTTTTCTTCACAGACTATCCCCTAGGTCCACTGTCATCTCTGATTAAAGTGCCAGTTTTTGAAGGGGCTCAGCTGAGTGTGGACACATATAGAAGTCCCATACTATGATTCCACAAAATACAACTTAAAATTCATAGAGGAGAGTTCACATTTTTCCTGCTGGCTTTTAGAGTATACATATGGTTATATGCGTATAACATGGAGTAAAATGTTTCAAGTGATGAATTTATAAAATAGAGTATTTGATAAAATAGCACAAATGATAATGCACATTCACATACATTCACTTAAAAGAAAAATAGCACTGTGGATTCTGGGAGGTAACAAGAAGAAGCCCTGTCTATACATAGCTGCTGGTAAGGAATTTTTGAGGTGAACGCAAAAGACGTGAATTTTCAAAGAAATATACTGTTTATCCTTTATCCTAATGGGTAATTTTGCTAAGTGCTAGCAGATATACATAGTTCTATTTTGACCCTTCTAAAGAATATGACCTTAACCATACCTTTGCTTTTAATCTTTAAAGCTCTGGGAATCCACTGGAATCAAAAAGAAGATTCCAGAAAACTAAGGCAATGTTTTGCTTACAAAGCACATCTTCATCTAGCAAACTGTGAATATGTAGAGATATACTTTCCTCGAATATGACATGACTGGAAAAACTAGATATATAATTTATTATAACTAGAAACTCTGCATGTGAGAAAACAGAGTCTAGGTCCTCCCACTGAACACATACAGTTTGCGACATCTGCCACCCTTCTACTGCTTGGAAAGTGCCAAGGTTACAAACAAAAAATTGAAATACATAGTGTTCACATTTTCTATTGGGTTTATCCATTAGCTTTATTGAAATTTCTAGCCCTTCACTATTTCTCTGAAAGTCCACAAGTAAAACTAGAATGCTGGGAGACGGGGACAGGAAATCAATTAAAATTTACTTTCCTTGTTAAACTATTTCATTTTTAAACAATATAAAATTTTGTTGTCCTCAAGGGTATCAGAAGTTCAGTGAAGTCTGAAAAGTATTAGTAGACGTTCAAACAAGTATATAAACACAATCCTGTGAATGTAAATGTAAATGGGGATGTAAATATATTTTCTACATAACAGTATTTGGTGACAAAATTGGTTTTACTTTTTTTCACCTGCATTTTTAAAATGTACTAGTATCTTGGTTCCTAGCTACGTCAATAAAGAAAGGACCAAGAAATCTCAGTGCCCTCAGAATTCCTAGGACTGATAACAAGGGAAAGGGAATATAAGAGTTCAAAATAGGGTTCTTAACTTTGGCTAAATTTCTACTTAGTAACTTTAAATTCTAATCACTTCCTAATTTTCATGAATATTTACATTATATTAAGTATATATAATATGAATATAACATAATATGTTTGATGAACATCCATAGAATGAAGAAGGGATGAATAGCCCTGCTGAAAGTCACATCAAATGCTACATCCATTTCTTCGGAGGAAGAAAATAAAGCAATCGATTTATTATAAACATTAGGAAGTTGTTTCTCTCTGAATATATTAGGGATTTATATGTCTCAAGTGTGTATTAGAGAAGAGATGAAATAAGAGATTGTGGTGAGGGAAAGTGCCTGAGTTATATGTTGGAATGAGTCCACAAAACTTTATTGCTTATATTTTTGCCTTTATGGGCATAATTGCAGCTGAACAGTCATCTGGAACTGTGTGGTGGTTTGTCTTCTCCAAGGGCATTACTCACCTTCAGGTCCCGATGGACTACGCCCATCTGATGGCAGTGTAGCACAGCCTCCAGGATCTGCTGAATGCAATGACTGCATGCAAACACCAGGGGGCGTGTGTTAGTTCCAAGCTTACACTCACTGTCTGTATACCCTCAGAGAGACTGGGTTCAAGTGCAGAGCTAGCAGACAACTGGGGTTGTATTGTACCACCTTCAGTAATGTAAACATATTGCTCAAGCAGAGTGACTACTACCTCGGAGTAGTAAGAATCTTGCCAGATATGAGCCGGAATGTGGATCCTCTTGTCCTAGAAAAATCCATCCTGAAAACGATTTCACTTCATTCAGGAGTTCATTTCCTGGTTGTAAACTCTTCCAGGAAATGAATTAGAACACGTATACAATCTTTATAATCTTTGTGCTCCACTTCCACCCCACAAAACCGTTTTCCTATTCTCACCCATTTCCCAGCATCATTCTGAAAGCTGTCACATTAGCAAGCAAGGCACCATTCAGGTTAAATTAGGATACATAATGAATTTTTGATAAATCATTAACTTCTTGTACTTTAATTTAGCTGGCAATTATTATCTCTTGCCTAAGGGTTCATCAGACTCAAATGGAGCAATGTGTAACCAGTTGTTCTGCTACAGCAACCCGTGGTCTCAGAACAGAAGTGGTGTTTAAATCTACAGGCGCAGATACATCACAGGCCAAGTTCATCTCCTGGCAAATGCTGGACACTTCAAGAAAGACTGCCCCCCAACCACCTCTGGTCGTTTACTACATGAAAACTTAACAACTTGTGTTCTTAATATTGTTTTTTCTTTTTGCTGTGATGTATATTTAGCCTGTAGATGAGCAAACTGAAAGAGGCATCATGCATTATCCTTTACTCATTTTAGGAAAAAGTTGGGAACGGCAAGGGAACCATTTTAAATATCCACCCTCAGCCCTTTCCCCAGAAAAAAATAAAATAAAACTCCTTTGATTCAGATTTATGGACTCCATATACTGACCTTCAGGTCCCTGTGAACTATGCCATTTAGGTGACAATGATTTACACTTTCTAGAATCTGCTGTATACAATGACTGCAAAGATACAAGGGCAGAATGGAAGGGAAAACATTTTAAAGGCACATAATCACATTGAATACAAAATAAAATGAAAGTTCAAACGAAACGAACAAACAAACAAAAATTATATTCTTCACAACTGTTTTTGCTTTACACTGGAATTAAATAATGCTGAATAAAGCTAATTCTGGTTCTAACAAAAATGACGTCCAACATAGAATTTGTGACATGTTCAGACAAAACAATTTGAGCTGTGTTTTTTTTTTTCACTGTAAATCTACAAATTAAGTCATTTGGATAAAGAAGTTGAAATTTTCATATTTAGAAAGAAAAGTTAATAAATCATTCCCATATATTTTCTGGCAAAGTTTTTCAGAGATTGAAATATCCAGTTATTTCTTATACACATCTAAACTGTTTAAAATCTGAGGTCACAATTAAACATAGGTGTTGAAACAAGAGGGTAAACACAGATGAAGTGGCAGGTGAAACAAGGATCAAAAAAAAAAATGAAGGGACACATTTACCATTTTGAGTTAGAGTGTTGCTTTCTGCAAAATATATAATAGGAAAACTAATACAAGTCTCCCTGTTAGAGGGAGAATTGAGAGTAAACCCCTACATCAAATAAACCCCTTTGTAGTGTAAAAATACTCTAGGGAAGCACTAGGTAGTATGCAAAAAATAAATAAAATCTCAAAATCTCCTGGAGCACTGGTAATTTTAAATCCCTGTCCATACACTTCCATGAAGGAAAACTTGTGATCATTACTGTGTCAAAGAAGATTTTATGCTGTCCTTATTAAAAGCTCACTGAAGTCAGATAGACCACTAACTAAAAAAGAAAGGAGAAATCGTTGATCGGTACCTATGAAGACTCCTGAGCTGTCATCTGACATACAACAGTGTAGGACATACTACGTTGATGAATTTTGTATGAGTTCACTGTGCAATTCAAATGTTAAGTATGTACAGAACTACTTTTAATAGATCGAGGATGAAGCAAACATTTTAATACAGACATTTCCAGGCATTTAACATACAAAACAATATTACACTAAAGGAAATTCCTGAATTAAAAAAAAATCATCTGATTGATTATAATGTAAATATCACAAAATTGATCAGGACCGATTTGCTTGCTCTAACCCTATTAACAGTGCCACTAAAAGAGCCTTGCATTGGTGGTTGTTGACTACTTAGCTTATGTAGGCTTTGGTTGATTTTTAAACCATAGGACTCTTTATAGCTTTACAATAATGTTTATTTCATGTTACTTTTGGGGAATATTTCTCTTTCCCCTCTCAAACCACAAACATACATTATTGGGCCTAGGGAATAACAGCAAATAAAGAAGTAACCAATGATTCATATTAAATCAGCTTTGCCATTTTTCACTAGTGAGGATAGATTCAATTCTTAAATTCTTGACCAGTAAGCAAACAGACTTTTACCATTTGTGGGGGATGGGGTATATCCTCTTTATGCTAGTATTTAGGAAGGGCATGCATGTTTCTTTTGATTTTGTGTGGGACTTATCTTAAAAATACCCTATGGTTAATTCTCAAACTTAATATAAGCACGCATATGAATTGAACCAACCCAAAGGGTCTGTTTCATTATCTGTAAGGCTCTTTAACAGTGAATATAGTTTTTAATTTCAACCAATATTTTTCAAGCATAACATCCTGCTGAACATA
Organism: Arctocebus calabarensis; assembly: GCA_963573935.1. Lineage (NCBI taxonomy): Eukaryota > Metazoa > Chordata > Mammalia > Primates > Lorisidae > Arctocebus > Arctocebus calabarensis. The sequence continues at coordinate 42,377 of CAUYON010119411.1, forward strand.
ACTTTGAAATGGAAAATAAATGAAATTTCCTAACTTGTTTACCACTTGAACTAAAATCATTATTCTGTCTTTAAAGATAGTCAGTCACATAGCTCTTTCCAGGGCTGCTATGAGGCCCTAACATACACATTTGGGGTAAAGTTAACAAGTGATGAATCACTCATCACCATATTCGTGACCCAGAACTTCTTACTTGACTTTGGGAATAAAAAAACCTTTGAAAAATTAGAGTGTAGTTATATAGAGATAGAGTCACAGAGTGCCATAACAGTAGCATTAGACCAAGAAGCAAAATTAGAAATTCAGAAGTGATTCTATGTATGCATGTGCTACTTTGGAGGGGTAGGGAACCTCAGTTATCAGCTGAGTATCTGGTCAAAGTCAGGCTACAGTGGGATTAGGAAGCTTGAGGAAGCTCCGAAAGCATCAGAGAATGAGAACAGAGTCATGAACTGAATTTTCACATTTCATTGACATTGCTAATAATGAGCTAATTGCTCTTGATTAGATTTTCCAAAATAAATGACAATTACAGAATATGTATAAGGAATGCTGAGGAAAATTAACACCATGTAGTCTAAGTAATATTAACCAAGGGGATTCATGTTACTTCATTCCAAGAAGTTTCAAATTAGACAAAATCTTGGTTTATTTTAAACTTCCATAAAGAGTCTGCCCATTAACAAGATTGGGAAATTACTCTTGAACTTCTGAAATACCTAAACAAATGTTTTTCAAGTCAGAAAGAACTCCAAGGGCTTTAGTGAAATTTTCAGAGTTAAATAGATAGTAACAGATAATAATAATGCTTTAAAAAGACCACTGTGGCTTTCTGTGGTCTGTTTCTGTTTTCTCACTCACAGTTGGGTGGAACTTTCTGTGCTGATGGAAATGCGTTGTATCTGATGTATCCAACTGGTAGCCCTGGTGGCTGTTAAGCAGATGGAATGTTGCTGACCGAGAACTGAATTTTTAATTTTATTTAATTTTAATTAATTGGAGTAGAAGTTTAAATAGCCGTGTGACTAGTAACTACTATTGGGCAGGCCCAGCTCCCACTGGAACAAGTGTATCTCAATGTTCCATCTTTGATGTTTGCTAAAAGCTGTACTTCTTCAGCAGAAGTCACTCCAGTTAGGTGGCATTTTTTGTTTGTTGTTATTGTTTTTTTACAAAAAATGTATTCTAAATACAGATGCTTGATAAGAACAAAGTTTAGAAGAATTTTTGTCTCTATGAATTGGCCTAGAGATACTGAAATGAGATAAACATCAAAATTAAAAGGGACTCATCGTGAGAAGAAGTCCAAGATGGCTTTACGGAATTCTCATAAAAGTGTCATGATGTCTTCAGAAAGAAGCATAGTGAACAATGTTTGAATGTTGAGTCTTGCATCTTTCCAAGAGCAAGTCACTTACCTGGCATCAGCTTCACTGTAATATTCTCTTGCCACTATGTCTTCAAACAGTTCCCCTCCAGTAACCCTGGGCAGAGAAACAAGACAATCAACATTAAAAAAGAATAGAAAGTTAAGCATCAAGGGGGCGGCAACTTCTGTTCATAAAGAATTTTTTTCTTAGATTAGTTTTAAAATTATCAAAATGTAAAGTATGTTAAAACATCATGAGATTTACAGTTTGCTAAATCAAACCTATGTTAATCTAAACCTTTCCATTTTTCTTATTTGTCTTTGTATCACTAGATCCTGAAGTCACAATTTTATATATGTCGTAAAAACAATTAGCAATATTGTTTTCTATCAATATCTATCAAACAGAAAATGGTTTTATAAGTCTTCTTATATTAATTGATCTTAAAAAATGTACAGTACAGTTTAGAACCATTTTCTGAACAAAAAGACATGAGACACATCACAGCTGTTAAGTATGAGTTTACATGCACTATGTCTGTGTATCTTCTCTAATTTTTTTGGTGTGAATCTTTAAATATATATTTCCCCCCTTGAAAATACACATATTAATATACATACTTTCTTACAAAATTGTATATAATTAAGCTGATTATAATAGTTTTAATATAATTTTTTTTTTTTTTTTTTTTAGACAGCGTCTCACTCTGTCACCTTGGGTAGAGTGTTTTGGAGACCTAGCTCACAGCAATCTTGAACTGTTAGGCTCAAGAGATCTTTCTGCCTCAGCCTCCCAAGTAGCTAGTACTACAGGCATGCCCTGTAATGCCTGGCTAGTTTTTCTATGTTTGGTAGAGATGGGGTATCTCGCTTGCTCAGGCTGTTCTCAAACTTCTAAGCTCAGGCGATCCACTAGTCTTAGTCTCCCAGAATACTAAGATTACAGGCATGAGCCACCATGCCCAGCCAATATTTTGAGTTTAACATTTGAAGTCATGGACACCATTTCATATCAAAAGTGTTTTTTCCCATTTTAATATAACATAGCAATGAATGGAGGTATGCGTGTGTGCACATGTATATTTTTGCATACTTGTGGATATTTCTAGAAGAGCTATTCTTACAAGTAAAATTTCTGGGTTAAGGAATATCTACACTTATAATTTGCTTGGGAAGAAATGGCAAATTACCTTCCAAAATGGTTATATCCCAACACTATGAAGGTGCCCACAGGTCTAAATCATTACTAAAAATAGTTATTATCAAACAATAAAACACTTGATTGAAACAAAAGTTATCTAATGTTAATATGAACTTTTTTAATTATTAGTGAAGTGAACCATTTTCTCATATATTTATTCAACCACTTCTTTTTCTACTATGATCTAGCTTGATTTTAAAAGGAAATTTCATGTTTGGGCTCTAACCTTGTAATAGATAACATTTGCTTCTGAATGCTTATAAATGGGCCACACAGTGTCCTAAGCATTATGTCACGTCTTAAGCATCACAATTGCCCTCTGAGGTGGGTTTTATCATTAGCCCAGTTTATTGATAAGAAGATGGAGGTTCAGAAAGATTAAGTCACTTGCCCAAGATCACACAACTTTTAGTGGCATAGGCAAGCTGTCCATTTCACAGACCGTGCTCTCAACCATTAAACGGTGAAGCCTTTCCAATAATTTCATCACCAATTATTCCAGTTTACAAAGTATGAGTCATTTGAAAAAGTCTGAAGTGACAGTACAAAACTTCATTTATGAACATTATAGAGTGAGATAAAGTGATGCTAAGATAGTTTTTCTTTTTGCTTTTATGTTTTATTAAGTTCTGCAACATCATCAAAGGATAGCATGTTCCAGAGATCACCAGTTATTACACTCAATTCTCCTTTTCTAACAAATAATGATATGACACTAAAAACTTTTCATACAAATTTTTCTGAATATTTATGCATCACCCAAGGCATTCTGACTGCCGTTGCCAATTTGACTACTTTTACATAAAATGTTTACCTAAAATTATCATATAAAGCTTCATACAGGCTTGTTCTGAAAACCATGGTTACATCTACATGTAATTTCAATTAATAGCATAGCTATTTTTTCCAACTGGAATCTGTAATAATAAGGTGAATCACACAATGTGCCCTAAATTATAAGGCTAAATAATTAGACCAAAAGTATTTTGAACAAACCCATTGTTGCTCCTATAAAGAGAACAATTTTGTAGGATTCCTTCCTTTGAATATGATTAACATAGATATATATTTACATTTATCTTTGTTTTTGACCTTAAGTACCTAGAAAACCTGTATACATTACAATTTTGGACTATTACAGTGTTTAACAAATAGTGATTAAAAAGTCTATTGTGACTAATAAAATTGTTGTTGTTTATATATTTTATCTCATGAAAACTGTCAGATTCTGGACCCCTGGGATCTTGATTTTCTGATCTTTGCTATGTTATCACCCAACTCAGCATTAACCTACCACGTTTGTTCAATGAATGACTGTTGGAGTGAGGATTAAATGCATTAACTCAGATAGACAATCATACCATCAATTTCACTTTCTGTAAGGCTGGACTTTATGTGACCTTCACAGGAAAAAAAAAAGTCATACACCAAAGGTTAGCTATACATAGGAATAGGTTTTATTTCTTAAGGCATTTGTATTTAAAGAAAAATTTTAAAGAGGTAGGGAGACTAGAATTGTGGTGGTTTTCAATGATTTAAACAAATTTTAAAGGATGTAGAGTTTTATGTTGAGTTTTGGATTATGAGTTAACTGTCTTTGACAATATTCTCTCTCACCTTCTAACATTCATTCTTCCCATTATTTAAAAATATCCTATTCAAATGAAACCATTTTATCATTTCTGCTCTATGTATGTATGATAAATGTCTCAAAAGGAAAAAAGGGAAGTTATAATAGAATTCACTGCCTTGAAGAGAAGATACTGAATTTTCTCACTTTAGCACATTTCTATACTCACATTATTGTTGGTGGAGCACAAAATGAGGCAGTAGTTCTTATATATTTCTGAAAATTGTCAGTATGCTATGTGAAATTTCATATAAAACCATAAATTAGATCAGACTCATGAATAAACTGTTAGATTAATCAACTAATTAAAGATTTTGTGAATATATTGATGTCAGAGTTCACCCATAATATGTAGCATATTAATTATAGATTTAAGCATTAATTACCATTTATGAATTTCTGGAACATCAGGGATTATAGGGAATAAAGATAATTATAAAACCATGAAAAGATGAGATTCCACATATCAGAAAGATAAATATTTGTGCTATTGTTATTTACAGTGATGTTGACTCACACTCTGTTACCCTACAGAATGAATTGTTCTTTGATTTCTAGTTTATCTATTTGTGACTGATTTAAGAAATGGTGAAAGGTAGTTTCATATTGAATATTTGTAAAACTGCATGAGTAACATAGCTTTGATTATGAGGCTGATTTCAAAATTGGTTTCTTTTTAAATAAAATAGTGCCACATTAATCCCAGAGCTAGCACTGATGTGAAGGTTAAAACCAGTGTCTGGAGGGGTGGGGGGAAGCCAGGAACCTCAGGCTGGAGTTGAGCGGGAAAACAGCTCAGTAGAGTCTAGCTAGCGTGCAGTGAGGAGGCAATCCTGCCGGGGTCAGGCTGAAAATACCTCCTGGAAATAGGAGGGATTAAGTGTAAAACTGAAGGATAAACCCCGTGAGCTAAGACCACCAGATCTGAAATCCAAGACTCCGAGCAGAGGCCGTAGGGGTTCATTAATCAGTGAAGCAAAGATCACCACAATCAGAGCTGAGTTTGTAAAAAGCGTATCTTGCACAGTCTTACGTTGGTAGCTGATTAAGTCTTCGTGTAGTCATGGCAAAAGCTGTGGCAGTGACACAGGTGTCAAGTCACCTGTCTAGTACTCAACACACTGCCCTCCCTTTGGAGAACAATAACAACAGCAGGAAATATTGATCTGGTGCTCACCATGTGTGCAATGGGCTGAATATTTGTGCCCCTGTCCTAGTTCATATTTTGAAATCCCAATGACATTATGAATGAAACCCCCAAATGACATTAGGACATGGGGCCTTCAGGAGATAATTTAATCTTGAGGGTGGAGCCCTCATGAATGGGATTAGTGTCCTTATCAAAGGGACTCCAGAGAGTTCTCCCCCCTCTGTCTTCCATGTGGGGATAAAATGACAAGTCAGCAGTTTGTAACCCAGAGGACAGCCCTCACCAAAACCAGACTACACTGGCACTCTGATCCCAGACGTCCAGCCTCCTGCACTCTGAGACATAAAGGTTTGGTGTTTGGCTTTGGTATCTGTTGTAGCAGCACAAGGGGGATGGAAACAGTGCCAGAGCCACGTGCTGTTCTCAGGGGTCTACAGTCTGGAACTCTGTGAAGCAGATACTAGCATGATGTCCATAATACAAGTGAAGACCCTAAAGTAATGGCCATTAAGGACTTGTCCCAAGAACACTCAGCATGAGAAAGAAAAAGGATTTCTTTTCTCTTGACAGTGCTGCCTAATCGCTTGCCCCTTAGACACAGTTTAGAGAACAGAAGGGTAACTCAAGGGTTTTTTGTTAGCAAACTGCAAAGGATTGTGCAAAAAGACTGAGTAGAATATGGATATAAAGGAATTCCCAGGTATATGCCCTTTAATCATTTGATTAAAGTTTGATTGCTTGTGCAGGCAGAAAGTTAATTATTGGTCAAAGTGAACCTGATCAGGACTTATTAGTAGGAGTGTTACTGGCTCTCTGGGCTGCAAATCCTTTACTACGTGTGTGGGTTATCCCAGAGATGGCAAGACTGTCAGCACCAGGTCCCAAACCAGGTGCCAGTAGCACTACCTTGTCAGTGTGGCAACCAGCATGTCAATCCCACCCATTCCCAGAGGACCTCTGGTGTAAGGGAACAAAGTCTATGGGGGATGGAATGAAAACTGGGTTTCCTCAACACCATATTCTAACGCACAGACAAACCAACCTGACCACTGGTGTAAGGGTCTTTGGGCAGAGCACGCGAATGATGATGGAACACTGTCTCTTTACACAGTTCCTGGCAGGAGGAAGGAGCTAATCAATGTTTGCTGAGTGCATGAATGATTAAATAATGAAATGGGTGACTAAAACGATAAACATCAGTTCACAATTTTATTGTTTGACTTGTACTTGAGATAGAATCTGAGTGTGAAGAGGCCTAACCACCTTTCATATTATTTATCTATTGATCTCTAACTAAATTCTGTTGATTTTATCTCTAAAGCAGAATCTGACTCAAGATTTCTATCTCCACTACAATGTCACCAGCTCTAGTCATTGCTGTCACCTGTATCACTGTAATAGCTCCTAATTAGTCCTCTCATTTCCTCTCTTGCCCCTCTGCTGTCAATTCTCTACATAGGAGCTTTAAATGTTCATCACATTTGGTCACACGCCTGCATGAAGCTCTTCAACAGCTGTCCACTGACTTTCTAGGCCAATTCTTTGCACGACCTTCATGTCTCTGTCTAATTTGTACCTCCCCTATGTGGTCATCCCATTGGCGGCCCTGTCTGTCTTGGTCTGATATAATGGGCTTCCTCCACTTCCTCAAGCGTACCAAGCTCCTTCCTACCTTTCCACCTGCTCATCTCTCTTCTAGGACACTCCTGATCTGTCTACAGCTACTGTTGGATAAGCAAGTCCCTGTTGACTTTCAAAACTTGGCTCAAAGATTATATACTTAGACCCCCACCCGTCAAAGTTATCTCACCTCCTAGAGGCCTGTCTTATTCTTCATAACACCTGTTACCATGAAAATTATGTGTCTGTACTGAATGTTTTAATGACTGCTTTTCCACTGGGATGGTAGCTCTTAGAGGGTAGAATCTCTTGCTTTTTCACTATAAAATAACCAGGGTTGAGTTCAGTGGGTGCTCTGACAGAGAGGGCGCTCATTAAATGCTTGCTGAGTAAATGATCCCAGAGTCAGATGGGTTGGATGATCATACACCCATGGTACAGTGTTGACACTCCTAACACCATGTCACTTGCCATTACATTTTGATAAGAACGTAAGTACCTCTCAGGAAGTTTTCCCCTAGAAATCACATATTTCATTTTTGCATTTTGTGGAATTTTTCCCATATGACAGGAGTCTGTTTATGAACAAATCATGTCTAATCACAAATGCAGAAAGTATTTATTAAATTCATCATAAGACACATGCTTGGATTAGAGATTGAGAAGAGGGCAAGCACTGGTGTGTTCTAATGCTGAGGACCTTGTCAGGTGTGTCTGTATTTCATTGTTTGAAGAGCTAAATCCATGTCTCTTTTGCTATAATTGAATACAGAGAGCAAGAATATTTATATGTCCAAACTCTATTTGAAATGATGCTTCTTTCTTATGTTTAGAAACTTTTTTAAAGCTCAGTATGATCAGAGTAGAGTATTAAGATTAGTCAAGTGGTGTCACTGGGTCATAGGCAGAATTAGAGGTTTAAGCTTGTACCATGAAGGCTGTAATGGTAGGTATGGGGGCAGTTGACACAGACTGGGTGTGGCAGGAGTCAAAACACAACTCTCACTACATTGCCAGTATCTTACTCAGCTAAGATCAATTCCTTATGCAAGTTATCTTCTAACTAAATGCCTAGCATTTGAGGACACCTCTGAAGTAGTGGATTAGCTGAGAGCATCCAGGTTTTCTCAATGGATTCAAAATTGGATGATGGAAATCAAATAAGACTTACAGTCTCTTTAAGAGAAGGTCCAAAGAGTTTCTTACTGATCCTGATGTGGAGAGATTTACTGAGTCACAAGAAGAATTACAATGGAGATGACAAAACTAAGAGACAGACCATAGAAACTGCTCCATTTGAAACTTGATTTAGGCCAGGAGAGAGGCAGCATGGTGGGGAGGCATGCTGTGAGATATTAGAAGCAGGGCAGTGTATCATGGCCACTGTCCAGCCTGTGGCCTTTAATTGGAGTGGGGCAACGGGGTGGGACAGCAAAGTCTTACATCAGCGATTTTCTGTGAGAGGATCGTACGTGTGCTGGGAAGATTTTTAAAGATCATTAATTAAATTATTTTTGAAAGAAGTTCAAAGCACACTAAGTAAATTATTATTTTTTTTAAATCAACATTATTTAAGTGTGCCACGGAAGTTTAACTACAGATTCAAGTTTGCTGTGAGATAAATAAGGTTGAAAAACACTGCCCTAAATCCTTCAAAGGAATACCTCCTTCATTGCTGTTTTCCTACCTAATCTCTGGTTTCTGAAACACTTCGTTTCATATCACTCTGGATTTCACCTTCTTTCATCTTACTCTTCTTTATTCCAAATCATTTCTGTATTCTCCCTCAGTTCTAAAACTCATGACAACTCTGCAACTTTTTTCTCATCAATCTTTCGCAAACGCACATGAAAGCTATGAACCTCTATCAACAGTTCATATTCTTAACTTTGTTTTTCCTATTCTATAACCAAGAAAAAGCATAAATGAGGAGTGCTAACTACAAATAAGAGCGAGTGGAATAAAGCAAAAGCAGAAATCAGAAGTGTTATATTTGTTTCATTGACATGACAGACCTTCTCAAGGGAGCAATATCAGACACTGAGCTTCTATTTTGTGTGTGTAGTATAGTAAGAAGCCTTAATGAGTGTCTGGTTAAATGCCCAGGTGATGTTTTACAAAGGTGTGCATATCAAAATGAATGCTTCCGAGGCCGGGCACGGTGGGTCACGCCTATAATCCTAGTACTCTGGGAAGCAGAGACTAGTGGATTGCCCTGAGCTCACAGGTTCAAGACCAGCCTGAGCAAGGGTGGGACCCCTGTTTCTGAAAATAGCTGGATGTTGTGGCAGGTGCCCGTATTCCCATCTACTTGGGCGACTGAGGCTACTTGGGTGGCTGAGGCTGATTCAAGAGAATCGCTTGAGCTCAAGGGTTTGAGGTGGCTGGGAGCTATGACTCCACGGCACTCTACTGAGGGTGCCATGGTGAAACTCTCTCAAAAAAAAAAGAAAAGAAAAAAAGAATGCTTCTTAAATGCAAGTAATAGACTGCAGCGCTGTACATTTAAAAAAAAATGTTTGCTTTTTCTTCCATTCTTGAGATACTTTGCTAAGAAGCATGTGTTCCAGCTCCATCCATGTAAACATGAAAGACGTAAAGTCTCCATCTTTCTTTAAGGCTGCATAATATTCCATGGTATACATGTACCACAATTTATTAATCAATTCGTGGATCGATGGACACTTGGGGTTCTTTCATGACTTAGCAATTATGAATAGGGCTGATTGCAGCCTAGTTTCATTACTATGAAACTAATATATAGCTTTCATATGAAGGCTATAACCTAATTACAGCATAAGAATATAGGGAAAGGGGCAAAGGAGGGCAGGGAAGGGAAAAGGATTGGTGGAGGAAGGGTAATTGGTAGGGATCACACCTACGGTGCATCTTAGAAGGGTACAGGTGAAACTTACTAAATGCAAAATACAAGTGTCTTAACACAGTAACGAAGAAAATGCCATGAAGGCTATGTTAACCAGTTTGATGAAAATATTTCAGATTGTATATGAAACCAGCACATTGTACTCCATGATTGCACTAACGTACACAGTTATGATTTAATAAAAAATAATAAAAAATAAAAACTTCAAAAAAAATGTTTGCTACAAACAAAAAAGCCACCATGAGACACTGCCTCACACACATTAGGATTAATGCATACCATAATATTGAATGCTAAGCTATTATCAATGAAACCGAAAAATAACAAGTGTTGGTGAGGATGGAGGAGAAATTGGAACTCTTGTGTGCTATTGGTGGGAAAGTAAAATGTCACTGCAGGAAACGATATGGTGATGTCTTAGAAAACTAAAAGTGGAATTACCATATGATCCGGCAGTTCCACTTTTGGGAATGTGTGTATTCCTCAAAGAGCTGAAAGCAGGATCTCAGAGATATGTTTGTACACCCATTTTCACAGCAGCGTTATTCACAAAAGCTTAAACATTCCAAGTGTCTACTGACAGATGGAGCGATAGGCAAAATGTGGTGTATACATGCAACTAAATATTATTCAGCTTTCAACAGAAAGGAGATTCTGACCCATATTACCACATCGATGAGCATTACTGAGGACGTAATGCTGAGTGAAACATACCAGTCACAAAGAAACAAATGCTGTACAATTCCACTTCCATGAGGTTCCTGGAATAATCAAATAGTTGTGACAGAAAGTGGAATGGTGGTCACCACGGGTTCAAAGAGTCAAGATAGAGAGTGTTTGTTTAATGCGTGTAGACTTGTCAGTTTTGCAAGATGATAGTAGTTCCGGAGAGGGACAGTGATGATGGTTGTACAACGGTGTGAATGTATCTAACACCAGTGAACTGTACACCTAGAAATACTTCAGATGGCAAATTTTATATAATGTGCATAATGTTGCAATGCAAAATAAAAGAAAAACAAAATAGAATGTGTTTGATTATAATAATGAAATTGACCATGACAATGAGAAAATACAGAGTGTAACCCAATAGGATATCTACTTCCTACTTTCTTTGTGGGTTCCAGAAAATCATCTGTTCCATTATCTTGAATGCTAATAAACAGTTCTACATCAGCCAGTTTTTAAATTTAATCAGTGACTTTACTTCCATTTTTCACTTTTAAGTAATACCGTTAAGTGGAGAATGAAGCAAACTAAACATCCTGCTTTGGTAATAGCTAACTCTGTGAGGTCATTCAGGCCAAAAGTTTTCTTATTTCTATATTTTTTCTCTTCATAAAATGCAAAGAGAAAAGACACCATTTCTCCCTCTTCAGAGACAGCAGGTAAGGGATGTGCAATCTGTGTTCTACAGTCCGCAAGGGAGAGTCTAGCCCAGACCCTCTGCTTTCTATGCCAAGTGCCAAGCTACGGGCAGTTCTGAATAGAACAGAAACACCAAATAGGCTCACAGTGGCTCTGTCCATATTTGACTGAGTTCCATGAGCAACTCAGTTCTCATTATCGCCTACTCAACAAGATACGACTACTTTCACACCAGAATCTCTTGGGAGTCTCCAAGGACACTCATTAAGTAGCCAAAGTGTTCTCACTCAGGCAACATCAAATTTGAAAGTAAGTGGTCTTTCTATTGTGTTTATACTATCTTTTATATGTCCTTATGGGAATCTTAATATTGAATTTAGGGCTGTGCAAACTGCATTTTTGAGACAAGATCTCCCATGTGCTGTCATAATATTTATCATTTTTGCCTTAGGGCTGATCTACTAAGAGCCAGATAACCTATTCATGAACCTATGATTTGTGATTATAGTTTTGCACCAGCCCTACTCTCAGGTCACCCAAATCCTGCTTGGCTACACATATTATAAGGATGAATGAATTTATAGAATAATGCATACAACTCTTTGGAAGAAGGAATAACGGTTAGTATCAAAGTACCTGTGAATACATAAAACAAATTTTTAAAAGTGTACAAACATAGATCAATCATCCTCATAGACTAGTGAATGCCATGGCATTAGGCCCTTGCCAGTCATGAGCTTTGGTCCCTTTAATGTGCAGTCCCTGGAGGTGAAGCGTGGCCCACACCCACAGGTGCAAACTCTTTTGGAGGTGAGGGATCTGGCTGAAGAGAAGTGGTTACAGTACAGATTCAGAGTTGGGGGACAAAAATCCTTAGTTGATGAAGTGAGGCAAAAGGAGGAATAATACAATCAGATAATTTTCAATGAAAATAAACCATATATAGACAAATTCAAAGATTTTAATCACCCATTTAACTTTCTGCTTCATCTATCCAAGCAGACTGAATATCCAAGTTGTATTTTTGAAAGTCAACTTATATATATATTTACAGTAATCTTTTAAATTATGGAAGTCAATAATCTTTTTTTTTTCTTCCTCATACATTTATAGTCAAAAAGTTGATTTTATGAAAGTAGAGTAAAATAGTGGTTTCCAGAGGCTAAGGAGGGTAGGAGAGAAGTGGGGTCTAGGAGGGAGGTTGGTCATTTATGTAAGACTGTTAGATAGGAAGAATTAGTTCTGGTCTTCTATGTGACAGTACAGTCACAATAGGGTGACTATAACAAATAACCATGTATTGTATGTTTCAAGGTATATAGAAGAGAAGATTTTGAATGTTATCACCACAAAGACATGATAAATGTTTAGTGATGCATATAGTAATTAACTCATTTTTGTATAAGACATTTTGGCCATTATACAATGTATGTATGCATTGAACTATCACCCTACAGACCATAAATATGCACAATTGTCATGTGTCAATTATTAAGTTTAAAAACACAACACAATATCACCTTACTCCAATTAGAATGACTATTACCAAAAAGACAAAAGATACAAGTGTTGGTAAGGATGTCAAGGGTGAACTTTTACATACATTATAAAAAAAAGCATGAAAATTCCTCTAAAAATTAATATAATTCAGCAATGAAATTAGTGTGTCAAAGAGATATGGGTACTACCATGTTTACTGAAGCACTATTCATGCTAGCAAAAATACAGAATCAGCCTAATGTCCATAAATTAAAGAAAATGTGGTATACAGGGCTAGAAAGAAACATGGGACATTATGTGTTAAGACAATATGAATATGAGACATTATGTGTAAGACAAGGTGAAGGTCCATCTCACCATGTCAATCTTCACTGTTACAGTTGTTGGTTTTGATTGTTTTTTTAAACTGGTAATCTGTTGTTGTAAATACACTGCCACAAGTTTTAAAATAACAAGTATAATGATTGCACCAATGTACAGAATTATGATTCAATAAAATTATAAAAAAAAAATAAAAGGAGAAGCATGAAAAAAAAAAGTATAAATAAGTGCAAACATTCCATCTAAAACACCGCCCCAATTAAGCAGGAGGTAGCTCAAGACAATGTTGCCCCTGCTCCCATAGATATGGAGAGCAATAGTGGGGGGTGGGGGGGGTGGAGAATATCTAACAAAGTAGCCACCCACCTCTCCTCCCATAGTGATGGAGGTATAAAATTGAGAGTGTAGAATGTGTAACAGAGGAAATGGCTTGGTGTTTTATGTCTCTTTAAAACTTCCCCCACCCTTTTTGGAAATTGAAATCTGCATTCCTGCCAGTGGTGGTGGTTACAAGGGACAAGGTAGAATTTTTTTTTCTTTTTTTTTGAGACAGAGCCTCAAGCTATTGTCCTGGGTAGAGTGCATCACTCCAATTCCTCGGCTTAAGGGATTCTCTTGCCTCAGCCTCCCAAGTAGCAGGGACTATAGGTGCTCATCACAACGGCCGGCTATTTTTTGGTTGTAGTTGCCATTGTTGTTTGGCAGGCCCAGGCTGGATTTGAACCCGCCACCTCTGGCGTATGTGGCTGGTGCCTTACCTGCTTGAGCTACAGGCGTCCAGCCAAGGGAGAATTGTTTTGTTGTTGGTCTTTGCACTACAGAAGATGGGCCTGGAGGCAGGTACCTGGCTGGAAGAGGTGGAGAGGTTTCCCAGGTAGGCAGGTCACTGGTCTCCAGCAGAGATGGGATATAAGAACCATTAACTCCAGCTGAATGACAACAGGCCCTCCCCTTTAAAAGTGTTTCTGCTCGTGTGCAGGAAAAATCAGTACTCTGAAGTAAACAAATCTGAATGTTGTACGGCACAGTGTTAGGATTGAATACCCCATACATAGTGAAGCCTTTATAGAGAGGGTTCCTGAAGTCTAATTTCCTCTGAACCAAGAGAGGCCACACGGAATGTGTTTTTTCATAAACTCTTTGGGAAAACTTGTGGCCCATGGATATCCATTCTTTCCCTATCAGGATATTATTCTCTCTGCAGAGGTAGGGAAGTACAGGGACTTGTTCTTTACTTCTGAACTTTGAACTTCCAACCACTGTTCCCAAGGTGACAGATTTAGGAACTACTATTTCAGGAGGGTAGGTACTTCATATCTCTTTGAGACCGTTTATATTTCTTCTCATGAACATACCCATGTTTCCTTCCATGCTGCACCAGAAGCCTCGACATGTATCAGATAAGTTGCAGTAAGATACTAGTAATTTCACATTTTCTACCTTGGGTACCGTGACATGGTCCACGACCTCAATTCTTGCCACTTGAAACCTGGGTGGCTACCACCATTCCCGCCGCCTGGCCCTGAAGTCATTAATCTTTAACTTGATGGCCTCCTACCAAATTCGCCACTTGGAAAACCATATGTTCTTACAGATTTTTTTTTCCCTGAAAATACAAATAACTTCGTGGAGAAGTGAAGCTTGTCAGCTATAGGTGAGCGTCCTTTATACACTCACTTTACTAATATTACTGAACTATTTTCAAACATTTATGAGGTTTACTCATTTTACCAGGGATATAAAGAATTGACTTGTAAATTCTATCATCAAGCACATGGTCTAGCAGAGCAAATAGAAACATAAATAAAATATATTCCTGTGGAACAGGTTTTGACTAAAGCACAGGTCATTTTCAAAGCTAGAATCCTTAAGACTTGGCAAATCCTAGACTAGGGAATTGTCTCACGTATAGAGAAAGAACGGGGACCCGTAGGTAAAGAAGCTTCACCCCAAATTCATGTTTTTGGCACAATGAAAGGAAGAAAACTGAGCATGAATGGGGCACACGTGTATTCAGGGAGGACTCGCTGGTGAGCACACACAGGGAGTAGCATCCACCCTGGAGCATCACATCAAGTGATGTCCCAGGCCAGGTGGGAGGAGCGGAGACCTGCCACAACTGCCCCTTACTGCAGTGAAGGAAGAACTCGCTACTTCCTTCCCTTTCTCTGCTCCACAGAGGGTCCCACTGCTGTCTGGATTCTGGCGGTTACAGGGAACACAGTATAAGCAAGAAATGAGGAGGGAATAACGCGTTCACAAAGGCTGATGTAGAGGAGAGGAGAGAATAATGAATTCTTTCCAGAGGTCAGGGACAATTGCGCAGAGCAGGTCTGTTCCACAAGTACCTTACAAGAGGAAGACACGTGGAATAGGAATGTCCAGGCAGAAATGGGAGCTGAACTAAATAAAAAGAGGAGAAAGAAGGAGGACAAAAGAATTGGAAGCAGGAATCTCAGTCTGTTCTTATGTGGTCCCACCCTTTCCTCCCACTCCTCATGATACTTGAAACTACCAAAGGGACTTCCAGAAGCTACCTTCTCCCAAGTGCACTCACTTCTGCCTTTCTGCCAGCGTTCTTTGTGGCATTGCTCTAGCAATTGTGCTTGAGCACTGGCAACTAGTGGCTCATTTCTGGTATCACAACGTTCCCACATGGTGAATAGAAGCTTAAGTCAATCTAGTTTTTTGTTTTTTTTTTTTAATTTTTTAAAGATAATGCTGGGTTAAGTATCACATAGGTTTACAGAAACAATGCTTCTAGAAGGGATGTCTAGGTTAGTAATATCATTTTTAAAGAAAATAGTAAGAATTGGTATTGGTTTTATTCCCAATATTTTGATTTGTTTATTTTTTATTTTAATATATTTTTTGAGATAGTCTCATTTTGTCACCCTTGGTAGAGCCATGGCATCATAACCCACAGCAACCTCAAACTCTTGGGCTCAAGCCATTTTCTTGTGTCAGCCTCCCAAGTAGCAGGGGCTACAGGCACCCACCACAACACCTGGTTTTATTTATATATATATATATATATATATTTTTTTTTTTAGAGATGAGGTCTTGCTCTGGCTCAGGCTGGTCTTGAACCTATGAGCTCAGACCTTCTTGGCCTCCCGAGTGCTAGAATTACCAATCTTTTGATTTAATTGATAGCAAATAAGTAATTTAGTAATTGTTTCTAGGTTCAGCATTCATCTTCACAAGTTCTTCCTGATTCAGCCTGAGTGTTCTGTTGACAATATGCTATACATATTATTGAACAATAGGCTTTATTTTTTGCTGGTGTTTTAGTTGGGTCTCTGGACTATAACTCAGTGATGTGTCGCACACGTGTGTGTGTGTGTACAATGGACACACAAGCATACACACCCACTTAGGAAGTGTAAATAGCCATTTGCTCTGGAAATTTTATCTGATTTTTTATTGAATACAAAATATCCAAGGAACTTTTAAAAAACAAGTACCACAGTAAAGCTGCAGTCATTCACTTTAATTAGAAAAAAGAAGGTTAATCTGAATAGCCATTTTTCTGAGTTAGGGAATACTTTTCTAAGGAAATGAAGCTATATTTCTTTCAATAAAAGGTAATGAAGTCTTATTTGACTCCTCCACAGATCAGAAATTCTTCCAGACCCTTATTAAAAAACAGCTAGCACTGGCATGCAAATTACTGTTAAGTGCTTCTTTGAAATCTTATTTACACTCACTTTCTTAGCATATTGCCTATCTAGAATAGAAAGATTGATCTAAGCCTAGATCATTCAAGTCATTGCCAATTTAAAAAGTATTTATTTATTTACTTATTTGTGTGTTACTTACACAACACTATTATCTCCTTAAAAAGATTTGAAAAAGCTTATCATCTGTCAAATTAGCTATATTATCAAATTTCCCTATCTGAACTCTGAGTGCATGTTTTTTATTCCACTAGCATACAAAAGATTTATCCTTAATTGCTACTTACAAAGATCTATGCAATCTTAGATTGCCTCCATTTTTTATAATTATAACAGCTCAGTACGAAATCACGTGCTTGAATTTAATAATATATTGCTTGTTGAATAAAAAATTATTTACTTGCTGCTTATTACATGCAAACCACTGTGTTAGGCAACTAATTTACTGAACCTCAGCTTAGTCATTAGCTTCAGAAATTGTTTTTTTTTATAGACTATTAGATTCTCAGGAATATATGGCTTAATTTAATTTAATTCTTTACTGCAGAACTACGAACTCTTTATTCACAGTTAGTAGTAGTTGTATCATTACTCAACAATAAAATCTTTAGCTGTGGAATTAAAAAAATTATATATATATATTAATACAATATTTGAGTCATCACTACTGACAGCAACTCCTCCCTGGGATACAAATGGTAAGTTACTACAGTGAAAATGAGATTGCACCTCATGGCAAATGGAAAGCATAAACAGTCTGGATCTGCATGTTTAAGGTTTAATGTGTGGGTTTTCTTTCAACGAGACCTTTCTTCTACTCTGTCTCTCTCGGAAGCTTCCCTTCGGGTTCTACTCTGCTTTTTTCCCTTCTCCCCGCCACCAGCCCTACAGGGAAGGGGGTGCTGCCTCAGGACTGAACCATTTTGCTGGATTTTAAGAAAGAAATGCTGAAATGTCTCGGTGCCTGATCACATCTCCAGCTCTGAGGTGGTAATTTGATAGATGGATAGATTAATGGATGGTGTTATCCTCCAGACCTCTAATGTTGTGGAAGGAAAGGAGATTCTCTTCAAGGCGCTTCTTAGGATCAATGGGAGATAAGATGGTGGCAGAATTTTATTTTAGTTCATCACCTGGAATATATTTAGCTAAAGTATTCAAGTCTGGAGCATACTTGTACTCAATTCATTACTGTATAAAGAAGAGTAAGGAGAAGTTACTTCGGTACAGTGTCATGTCTCCCCAAAATATAGTCAAGATTTATGTTTTGCTTAAACAAATTGTAACATTAGCAGTCCTTGGGAAAAGGGAGAGGGGGAAAATTAGTGGAAAAAATATTGTATGCTTGGCGCCCATTGCTCAGTGGTTAGGGCGGTGGCCACATACTGAGGCTGGCAGGTTCAAACCTGGCTGGGGCCTGCTAAACAACTATGACAACTGCAACAGAAAAAATAGCCAGAGGTTGTGGCAGGCACTTGTAGTCCCAGCTTCTTAGGAGGCTGAGGCGAGAGAATCACTTAAGCCCAAGAGTGTGAGGTTGCTGTGAGCTGTGATGCCACAGCACACGACCATGGGTGATATAGCGAGACTGTCTCAAGAAAAAAAAAGAAAAGAAAAGAAAACTATAACAGACTGTGATAGTGTTTAGATAGTATTTAGAAATTCCTTAGAGAATCTATGCAATAGAAACTACTCATGTGGCTTATTTTAAACTACCACTTGTAGTTTTAAATATCTACTTTTTCATTTATAAAATATTTCCTATATTAAGAATTCCTCATATTGAAGCAAATTTATTGGGTTCAAACAGTTAACACTGAATGGCCTGGAATATACAATTTCAAGTCCTGACCACAACACACATGGACCTTCTGTTAACCTGCATGCACTTCCTGAGCTTTCTAGCTTTTTAGTTTCACAAAAATTGCCTTAGACTTTTGTTAGTTGCATATTTCTCCATGCATCTTTAATGCAATTCCTTGCCAGTAATGTGTAGGCAATCTTGATTTAGTTTTCCTTCAGCCTATACATTCTTCAAGAAAAAACCCAAGTTTCCTCCAGAAATTTTTCTCGAAAAGCCATCTCCTGTGCTCTTTCATCATGTTGTACTTGCTTGATTGAGATTTCACATGACACAGAGATCACCTGCTTACACGAGTATGTCTCCTACTGAACCTCAAGGGTAAAAAAAAAAAGGCAACAACCGTGCCTTACTCACTTTTGTACCCCTAACATGTGGCCTGACATATCACCTAAGACATATGAGTAGTTCAATAATCATTAGTTGAATTAAACAACCTGTGAAAGGGAAGATGCAAATGTGAAAACCGTTAAAACAGAAAAGTAGAAATATGAATAACTTTTATTATTAATACTGTCCTTTAAAAGGGCAATTTGTAACTACTGTCCTTCCAATCATTTGCCCATTTATCCTCTCAAGAAGGACAACGTAAGTGTCTATGTATTATAGCTTGTGCACGATGAAAGATATGCAGGTTCCTAATCTTAAGAAAAAAACTAGAAAATATACAGTATAACAGAATATCAGATATAAAAATGTCCCTGTGATACACAAAAGGATATTAATTCAGATTTTTAAAGCATAAATGCTTGCCTCTTACTATAAGTAAGTCAGTTGAAACATCAAATGAAAGCAAAAAATATCAGTTAACCACAGGATGTGGTCAATCCCCAATCAGACCACAAATATCTTGCCACGTTTTCAAAAGTTACAGATAAGTTGATGATTAGAAAGGCTTTCAACCAGCGCCATAGTGTACTGGTTTGTAAAAGAGAACAGATAGAACATGGGATTGTTGATCTGAAATGGACCTGGGTGGCTATGATCCTATAAATGTATCCATTATTACGAACTAGAAAGAGCTCATTCAAAAGACTGTGTGATACCTTTCCAATTTCCAAACACCTAGCATAATACCTTTCACGTAGAAGTGATATAATAGGTGAATAAGAGCATACATGTACGAGATAAGATGCCACAGAACTTGAACTTGGCCTCCCAGATGTCAGATTCACCTTAATCTAAAGTCTACAATACTTCTAGGAATGTTGAAACATGCTGAGAGAAGATATAAAAGTAGGGTCTTTTCTGAACTAAAGACAAGATGCAGAAAGAAATCTTTCTGAACTCAAGAGTATGGCTTCCTACAGAACAGAAAAAAATTCAGTACAGGTTAGTAATGAGCCCACATGGACGATTAAGACATGTTACTTTATATTCTGAAGTACCAATCAGAATTTCCTATTTCTTTCACTGTAAAATGTTTTAACTTCTATTAGTTATTCTGTGAAGTTATTACTTTTTAATTTTCAATATTATCTCTAACAGGAGAGACTCAGGCTGTAGATGAGAAAGAAAGTCCCTTTTTTTCTAGCTAATGATGTCACCCCTTGACTTTCAGTCAGCTCTAGTAACGCTGGCACAGGACATGGAGTAGGAATCCCTTTCCTTTAAATCCATCTCTTTTCCTAAAGTTCTGTATGTCCAACATTCTTTATATATTTTCACTGTACATATATAGAGTTCAGTCACTTAAAAAAGTCCAGTTTATCATTTGAAGATGAGACTTAGGTTCTCTCCTTCTCTACTGCCCTTGTCCACACTCAAATCACTATCATTTTTTTTCTTTTGCTCCTGTAATATCCATTTTCCCCACTTCCATTCTGTTCTCCTATAATCCCTTTGCCATACTGCAGCAAGAGAGAGCTTTGTGAAATGAAATCGGATTATTTCATTCCCATCTTTAAACCCTGCAACAGCTTCCCAGCACACACAGAACAACATCTAAAGTCCTTTTCTGGGCTATACGGCCTTTGAGCTCAGGTAACAGCCATCCCAGGCATTATTTCAAATCCCTGCCCCTAGTCCTTGTGATGTTCCTGTCACACTGGCAGCCGTGCGTTCCTCACTCACGCCACTCTCTGGGGGATATCCTGGTTGTTCACTGAGTGGAATCTCTACTCCCAATGTTCTCAACATTTAGGTCTCTGCTCTGGACACCTCGTACCAGCCCTTTCTGATAGCCTGATAGCATAAATGCTTCCCTGATAGCCTCTTTAAATCAGCCATCGGCAGCTAGTTACTCACCAAATATCAGCCAGTTTCCTTAAGCTTGCAGAGCTAAAACTAATCTTCCTGGGTCTACTTATTTATTTACTTATTATCTAGCCCTTCCTCCTTCAACTACTGCAATGTAAGTTCTGTTTTTCCCATCACTGTCTTCCCAAGGCTTGGGAGAGCATATACAAAACAAGTACACGATAGTCTTTTGATAGAATAATAAGATGCCCTGGCATTAAGATCAAACAACAAGAAAGGGAGATCAGAGCCAAGGAATGAGTTCCTTGTATGAGTTCCTTCATACATGTTTAGGCCCCAAATATACTAGAAAATTTTAGATCTAATATTCTGTTATGTAGGGGAAAAAATATTATACCAGTAATACCTGACCATTTCTAAACTTTATAATTTAGATGTGTGAAATACTTAATGCTTTTTGGTATATCTCAAAGCAAATACATTCAATAATAACAAATTATATACTGGAAAATTGCTAAGAGAGTAGATTTTAAGTGTTATCACCCACTCCCTCCCACACACAAGTACAGTGAGGTAAGGCATATGCTAAAGAGCTTGATTTAGCTATTCTACAATGTATACAAATCTCAAAACACCGTTTTGATCACCATCAATATGCACAATTTTGCTTGTCATTGATAAAAGAAAATAAAAAAAATTGAAAAAAGACCAAAAACTTTCCTATTCATGCAATATATATCCCTATTTCTTGTTTATAACTTTACTCTGTAAAGCTTAACTCACAATTCTCCACAATTTCAAAATAGTTGACACAACTTGCTGACATCACGAGGTACACATCAAACCTTGTCGTTAGATGAATCACCCCATTGCAAAGTTAAAGGGATCCGTAAGTTTCCACATGTTTACATATAACTCTCTACGAGGAATTAAAATATTAAATTATAAAAAACAAGGCTATGATATTCCCTTCTCTATCATCAAATAGATTTTAAGATAATGTTATCACTCTTTCTAGGGGAAGGTTTTAAGTAATTATTCCAGGATGAAGAACAAAAGAATAAAAGCTATCTGAGTTTTGTGAGAAGTGATGCTCTCTATGAACTAGAAAAGTGTTCATACTTAGACAAATAAGTATAAGGAAGAAATGGGTAGAGAATGTAAAAATGAATGCAGTCTAGAAACAATGCAATAATTAAGCCTTAGATAATCTGAGAAAAATTCATGAAAAAATGTTTAACATCCAGAAAGTCCTCATCAAGCTTGGTGGAGTTCTTGCTCTAGCATTTACTGTTCATAGTGAAGTCATTTGACCTCATTAGCTATTACTTTTATAATAAAAAAACCAGTAGTTATTTTATGCTTACATGCATTAAAGCATATAATGTTTGCGGCAAAAAGAACTCAACAATTTTATCTCTTTTTCTTCTTATAACAGAAAAGCATGGTTTTTGCTGAGGTAGCCATTATGTCTTATTTCTATTCTTGAAGGTAATACAGCATGACATTCGCAACAAAAAGTCTAAGACTAGGAAGAAGGGAATACATTTGTGTGAAGAAAAGATTTTAAAAGCATACCATAGTTTGTCCTAAATAAAAATGCAGAGAACTTTCAAAATTTTTACCCCATGTATAGTATATTCCAATTGCCTTATTTATCCAGAGACATGATAGCACAGAGGGGATAGTACCTATAATATCACACAAATAGGCTATACACTTATATATAATAAGCAGATTTATTAAACGTCCATGTCGCAAACTTTCTCAACCATTGGGAAAGTGTGTCAGATTTAATAATAAATATAAAATCTAAATGCTTATCCTCCCTGAGATCCATCAATGAGGATCCATATAAAAGGATAGTCAAGCCTAGTACTTACAAGCACATACATCATGGTGTAAGAATTTATCGCTCCTTAGTTCTACCATCATTACATTTTTAGCCTCCTCTTTGTGTCTGGACACCTCCTTCTTACTATGTTTGTTTTCTTTGCAAGACCGATCAGCTTCTGGGAGACCACTTGGGTGATATAAAGAGTCAACAACTTGAGACTCGGTTTTTTTGAAAATTAGCTTAGCCTGCTCCTTTTGCCTTTGATTTACCTCAGTGTCCTCAATGGGATACTCACATTCCCCTAGCTGAAGAGCTGACTTAGAGACATCAAAGTGGCCCACTTCCAACCAGGACTTTGTGCTCTGAGGAGATTTGCCACATAGCTGACATTTAAATTAATAGGTAAGATTTATTAAGCACTAGCCCTGCTGGCCATTTTATGAACATTGTGCTATTTAATCCTGCCAGACACTTTAGAAGGAAGACATTATCTCCATTTGGAAATTATAAAACATGACATGGTGCTGGTAAGTTGCAGAAAAATCACGAAGCTAGAAAGTGGCTGATCTGGGATACATCGCTGGATCCGACTTCACGTAACATGCTCTTAACCAAAATGCTTGCATCCAACAATGGTGACATACTCAGCAGAAAGCATTCAGTTTTCGCCATATTTCTGGGCATTGATTTTTATCATAGGCTATATTTGTATCCAATATTTATTTTATATCAGCTGTATGGAATTACCTTTGACATTAAAAAAAATATGGAAAACAATCAAAATGAAAGAACCACAGGTTCTAGAATGGACACACAGGCAGAAAACTCTAAGACAGTGATGGGTATTTATGTTGAAAGTTTGGGCCAATGTCAAAATCAAGATTTCAGGGTCTGAAAAGAGAAATGAAAAGCAATTACCAACCCAAGTTCTACTCTAACCAAGGTTATTATATACATTTGCTCTTGTTTGGGAACAGAACTTGATTTTGGAAAAGAGGAGAGGTAAAAAGACTGTCCAGACTTAGCGACAGGTGACTTGCCTTCTAGGGTCAGTCTGTCTCTGATGACAACAAGCTGTTCCGCATCCCTCCCTCTCACTGAGAGACAGACTCTGGGTTTCAAACGGGTCACATGCCCAGTGACACTGTACAGACACTGGGTCTCTACTTCTTGCCACCTGCCCTGTTTCCCTCATATTTTCTAAGAAAAGTATATTTATAGAAACTTCTAGGTCAGGTTGCTTCAAAGTTGCCTTAGAGAAAATTCCAGTCAGATAGCTGAAAAGATTTCGGGCATAAAATCTTAGAGAAATAAAAAAAAGAAAAGAAAAATATACATTCACATTTTAATGTAAATGCAAAAAGATAACTAATTGTTCATGTGACTTAGCCCCTGAATATAAAGAGTGCTAACTTTAAAAAGGCTTACAATAACAGAAGGGAATTAATCACAATCTTTCAATTTACATTAAAATACTTTCTTTTATTCAAGTTATTCTTTTCAGTAGGGAGTTAAAAATAGCTAATAATTCATCCTCTAAGTTGACAGAAAATTAGACAATTCAATTTATAAACTTTCACATTAGTTTTAAGAAATTCATTCACGATGTACAAAAATAACAAGTGAGAAAAACAGGCTTAGTGATTTTAGTATTTTCATTATTATTTTTGGATAAATGAGTTTTTAATCTCTTTCTATAAAATCTACCTATAGCTATTTATCTATATTATACTCTTTTTATGTGAGATGCTACTTAAAAGAACAAAGATTGAACTAGAGAAGTATGAAAACCAATTGAGACACAATAAATTCAGCTAACTCAAAAATAGCCAACATCAATCTTTTAATGTAGGGAGACATGTTGATGCTGACACGTGGAGGGTTATTTTACTTTAAGATGGGTAAATCCTGGGCCACAAGAACAGTTCTCAAATCAAAAAAAAGGAAAAACCAAAACAATAGTTTCAATATCTGTTACTTAAAAAGAATCTATGGCTATGTTAAGCTTTAAGGGATGATGTATTCACTCTCATAACATAGCTTACCAGAAACTGAACTGTTTAAATAGAGCCCATTCACAGATGAGCTGTGTTAATATAAATGTTGTGGAAAACCTGGAAAAGTGCCTGGAAACGTATCATTAACTAACAAGGACTGATTGACCTTCAATTATTATTTTACACTGAAAGCCTTTTGAGATAATTTTGAAGATTCAAAAAATGCACATATAGTAAAAGGGGCTTAATCTCATATAAAAGAAAGGATGCTTAAAATATTTATTGGTGGGAATTTCAATCTAGTAGACTGGGATAAAATTTTCATCAAACAAAAAAAAAGAAAAAAACCCCACACTCAAAACAGCAACAACAACCACCACACATAAAAGATCTCTAAGGAAACAGATTTTATATTAGAAATTGGGTTTTTTTTAAGTGATCTTTTGAATACTAATTTATTCAGAAACTATAATTATGATTCTGATGTTCTTGAGCATTTTGGTACTGACTTCAATTCTCTCCTTTCAGAAATAAACAAGACACATGAGGGTTTAAAGAAATCACCAACAATTTCCTCAACTACACTCAGCACAGTTGGCTTACTCTGGATATTCCAATAATGGCACTAGGCCTGCTGAGAATCTGCAGGTGAAGAATGGGGAAATATTGAAAACCGAGGCTCAACAATGAAATGTATGATGATTCCAAGTACATCCTTTATGAGGGAACCAGATGCCTCCACATAACAAATAAAAGAGGCTTTATAGAACAATCTCTGGGTATTTTCTGACTCATCTTGAACTGATTGATGTAAATCCATACTCTCCTCTCCTTTCCTTCCACCTTGGAGAAAGAAGTTTTTCTCCCTGAAGAGCAAAGACTTCATCTCTGATCTTAGTTTTCTCCCACTCTTTCCTTCTGAGCTTAACCCTTGGATTGTCCCTGAGTTTCCCATCTTTTTTCCTTCTTCACTGGTTCTTTCTTATCTGCCTATAAATGAAGTCTCCCATCAAAATTTTTGTCTATGCTCATTCTCTCTCTACCTATTAACCACCTTTTAACCACCTCTAGTAGATGGTTCATGAATACCTAAAGGACATTTCAGGTTATGCAAAAATATATTTATTTTAATCCACATCATCATATTACAAAAGAATTGGCGTTTATACAATCCCTACCCTACCCCAATCAAGCTGCATTCTTGGTTCTACTTTCTTCATCATCGTCACATCAGTGTTTACCAACTTCTGCCAAATTTTAACTTCAAAATGCCCCGAACTCGATCACTCCTCTTGATTCCCTATCACACAGTTGAGTGCTTCACTGTGCCTCACATAAACTACCAGATGGGCTCTTCCTAATCAACCTCCCAATTCACCTATCTTTCTTCAGCTACATTCTCCACATTGCTGCTGCAATTATTGTTCTAAATGCAGTGTGACCAAGGGCACTGCTCTGATCAAAAACATATTTGATCAACAATATTTATAGTTCCACAACTGTCAAGACAATCTATTCTAGCACAGAATCATGAGATAATCTTTCCAAGGTCATCAACCACTAAAGAAAAGGGCAGGTGTTACAACCCAGAAGCCCTGATTCCTCACTGCATAGGAGTCAAGGCTTATTTTCAAGTTTGGTTTATAAAATGAGACACTTCTTTTTTTCTTTCAGTATCATGCAATCATTAAATGCTCTTTTCAACCACATGTCTATGTGATAAGGAATTTGTGAGGCAAGATATGCCCCAGATCCCACAACTATTTTGACAAAAGGGTTTCACTGAACAGATCTTATTGAGGACGACGTTTTTCTCTGTTGACGTCAATGGAAAAATGCGAGGACTATTTGCCAACTCTCAAACTGTTAAATGTTAAATATCTGTTCCGAAATGGTTACAGAACATTACAAATGGAAGTATTAATCCAACAGGCAGTAGAAAGATATTGTTACTACTGGATTTGAGAACTCCAGAAAGGTTCTTATAAATCCATTTTCACCAGGGTATGTCTTCCTTTTTCAGCAGCACATGGTGTGACACACAGGTGGAACGAGTTGAAGAAAAAATAAACAGAGCATCTGTGCACTCACTTCTTCAAGTTTCCACAGCCAATTAAGGCTTTCTACAGTAATATTTATAGTTCCACAAAACTCAGGTAATGAATGTAATCATTTTTCCCCTCTGGAGAATGTAGGCTGTTAAATTACAGAAGTGAGGGAGTATATTGCACTCACTTGCTGTCTTAAGAACCTAAAAGGAAAAGAAATTATTTATGTGAAGATTACCATCCACTCTGTCTATAGAAAGCAAACAGACATGTGCTATGTGCCTCTGTGCTAAACTGCAGAATTAGAGAAATATCACATTTGCGTGGTATCATTGGAGATGGAGCTATTTTCTTATTTACCCAAATAAAAAAAAATTCCTTTAATTAATTTAATTTTTTTAAAAAATTAATTATCTTGATGATTATGTTAAAATATACTTTAAATTCCTCCGAATTCTTAATTTAAATGCACAACATGCATTTTTTAAAATGACTCAGGATAATAATTACATGTATATAATTTTGTGTTCTTTTGTACAGCTTTTGGTGCTTAAGAACTACAAAGGTGAGTAGAAATATTTGCCCCACAGCAAGTCCTCTCAAGCCACAGTATTTTTCTGGATCTTATTTCTTTGTTGTGTTTTCTGTTTGTTTGTTTTTATTTATTTATTTATTTATTTATTCACTTAAAGTTTGCTTAGTTGCCCCCTTAGTCAGAAAGTCAGCTTTTTCTTTTTCTTGTTACTGCAATCAGCGTATCTGCTCCTTAGTAGGGTCTGTATTTCTCCCTTCAAATTGCCTGAGGATTTACATGTTAGATCATAAAACTTGTTAAAATCTAATTTACATATTAAATCATAAAACTTGTTCAAATAAATGGAAGTCGTTGTCTGACCCTCTGATGGCGGGTTCAAGACTTTTTACAGAATAAAGTTCATGAGCATCAGTGAGTATGTTTTTTGACAACATTTCAATGTAATATATAAAGACATTTCTTACTGACTTTCTTATAAGTGATGACTTAAAGCACAAACTACATTGTTAATTCTTTTTTTATTTTTTCTAAAAGAAGCCTTACAGGTCTTTAATACATACCTTCTAGCTAAGATAAGAGGAAAATTAGACATCAAATGTTAAGCTCTTTTAGTATTTTCATTCTTGGCTTGTAAAAACCCAGAAAAGTTGAAAATGTTTATTCACAGATCCCCAATGTTTAATATATTAATAAAGGAACACATTTTCTTCTGATCTCCTTTGACCCTATCTTTTTTCTTTTTGAAAAAAAATACACAAATATCACTTGATTATTTTTATAAAAATAAATATCCTCAATATAAAAAATCAAATCAGAAAAGTACAAAGAACAAAAAGAAGAATAAAACTATCCCAAATCCACACACCAGAAAGAATCATAATTAACTTTAGAAGAATATCAAATCAGAACTCAACCCAGAAGGGTGTCAATACATGTGTGAACCCACACGTGTGTGCACAGAAGAGTACATGGGTGACAGACACACAAAGAGACATTTCAAAAAATAGACTCATCTGGGTATTAATGCTAATCTACAGAGTATTACGTTTAATTAAATCTAAAAGGAATGGAAGAAAATAAAGTAAATCTTAAAAATTGTTAAAATAAAATAAATATTTTAAAATTGCAGGTATATTTCTAAAAAGAGCACTCTCATGTTTTTTAAAGAGAATTTTGAAAGCCAGTTCAGAGACTAGCATCATTTGTTAACTGCATGTTTTAATTTAGATGGTATCAATCAGCTCCCTGCTTTCAACAAAAGGTGAGGCCGTGAGCGTCCTCAAGTCCCCTTCTACTTCCCCTCTTACTGCCTGTCTAGATTTATACACTCACATTCTCACCGTTTTCATAAGTTTTAGGATTGTTTAGTGTTCATTCAACTTAGAAGAGTAGTAAATGCCTAAAGCCAGTCCTTTTACCACAGCTTTTTCGTTCATAAATTTTCACTTTTATTGATTTGAATTTGTGTGTTTTGCTAGTTCTCTCTCCCCTCCATCCAGCACAGGTCTAGTGAATTTTGTATTTTTGGAGTTTTGTCCACATTCGAGAATTGCTACTGCTCTGATTTTCCTTACACGGCTTCTCAATGCCTGGATGCCTAAAGCATTTTTTCTTAATCTTAAAACTTTATCAGCTTAAGTAGGACATGTCTTAGATTCATGTTCTGATTCAAAATTTCCTGGAACATATTGTGTTCTTTTAATATACCAATTCAGTTATTCATTTTCTAGAGTTTCTCTTCAGTTATCTATTCTGTTTCATATTTTGGGTTTCCTATTCAGGAGCACCACTTACCCTTATGTTGAATTAGCTTTAGCTCTGTTCTATATTTATTAGATTCTCTATAACTACTCTTTTGGGCAGTGCCTGTGGCTCAAAGGAGCAGGGCGCTGGCCCCATATGCCGGAGGTGGTGGGTTCAAACTCAGCCCTGGCCAAAAACTACAAAAAAAAAAAAATAATAAATAAATAAAACTACCTCTCTTCCTTTCTCTTTCCCCATCTATTCATACTCCAAGTATCACAAGCTTTTCCACTATGTTGCTAATTAGAAAATCCAAGACGTTATCCCTGATTTTATCAGACACCTGTGTCTTGCCTGTCACTGACCACCTCTTTCCTGTTGCTGGTTTGGACCTCGCTTTGTTTCTAACCATGTTACCTGTTTTCTTCTAGGCTTTGGGCTATGAATTTATCGAATGGGTATTCTTACTAAGTTGTTCATTAGTGTGAAGCGATTGTGAGATTTTCTTTGGATTATTTGTGTAACAGTTTTTTCTTTGAGTTCTTTGTAAACTATGTTTACTTTTTGATTGAGCTTTAGTAGGTTTGTATAATTACTTGCATAAAAGCTGTGCCATGATATGTTTTTCCCCCATCCTCCGCGTTTGGCCATCACAGGCAAGATCCTGTATTTGCTCTGACAGAATACACCATATTTAAGTCTTTGTCCACTGTAGATAAGACCATATGTTCCCCCTGGCCCCAGCACTGTGAGCTACAGACAGAAGGTTCAGTGTTCACAGTCCTCCCGTCTTTCTATAGCTTGAGAGACTGGCAGGATAGAGCGGGTTGCAGGCTTTGGCCATGTATGGTGTTTCTTTGTTAGAATACTGGGCTCTACTCTAAAAGTAGAGTAAGTTAGATGTTTTGTACCAGGCTTCAACCCTTCTCACTAGGGAATGATGTTCTGTTCCCATGGGAAAAAAAATCCTTGCACTTTGAATCATTTTCCTGACAATGAAATGCCGTTCATTTCTATGACAGTAAGCACCTTTGTCCACTGCTTCCCTCTCATTCATTTGTTCTAGGATTCTAATACGTGGGACAGAAGAGAAGAAAAAGGATAAGAATCTACAGGTACGTTTCTCTACAAATCTGGGTATTTATGACAATTGTGAGGATTGAATCAACTCACGGGGATAGCTCTAGAATGACAAAGGCTGTTAACAACCAGGCCACATTATGTCTCCCAGTCTCATTTCAGAATTGTTTTTTATATAAAAAACGAGTCTTTCAAATATACTGCTTTAAGTTGTGTTAATTTTAAAAGAAAATGTTTTAGCTAGTTTTGTTCATTTGGTTGGTGGGAGTAGTTGGATTTTATGTTCCAGTTTCAATATGATTTCTTAAGCTAGAAATTTTACTTCAGGTTTTAAAGAACTAATTTTTCATAGACCTAAAGAGAATTAAAAAATATACAGATGCACCCAAGGATTTTTTTTTCTTCTTTTTTCCTTATATACTTAAAAAATTTTAAATATCATTATAATATTTTAATTGAGTATATGAATAAAAAAGTCACATCTTCTTAAGCAGAGAAGAACAATTGGAAGAGGCTTGTTTTGACCTTTGGAAGAAAGGAGTATTGAGTTATAGTTTGTGGCCATTGCCAAATGATTTAATTACCCTTATAATCAAATTTCTTCTGTAAAACGGAGTTCATTTGAAGAATAGCATTTTTTCAAAAAGAAAATAAATTTGAAAATACAAACTCCCCTTCTCCAATAAGCAAGGAATTCCTCTTAATTTTATTAAGGCCTAAGTTATATGTTCCAACCACTTACATTCTCTTCTCTCCTAAATCTAATGTAACAAATGGACAGTTTGAAAAATAGATTTCATTGAATGTTTGTGGAGACAACAACTTTGAGGAGAATTTTTTTGGTGAGCATGAATGGCTATGTAGGTGGTACACAGTAGTTGAATCTTCCCTAGAACTGTTGTTTCCCGTTAGGGCTTGGCTACTCCTTTTCTCTGAAACTACCACACCCACTCGCAAAGCAACATCATGCTCTGCCTTTTACTTTTCCTGAAACAAGTTTTCCTTTACCATGTTTGAAAAAGTTTGACATTTTAAAACAGAATTTTATGAGAAATCAGGAAAGAATTTTATTAAAATATTTACTTAAAATACAGATACTGTTTTAAAAGTCAACTCCTCAAATACAGCTTTCCAGAACATCCCTAGACTTCCAGGTGATTGTTCAAAAGGGCGCTTCTTCATGCCTCAGTCTCTTATCCTGCCCACATTCAGAGGCACATCTGACGTGTAGAGCTGCTTAAATTTTGGTTTCCTTCCCTCCTAGATCCAGAATCTACAGTGGAAGATACTACTTGTTTTCCAAAACCAAAGAGTGATTTCCTTGTTCATTTCTTTCTATTTTAAAGCCAAATACCATAACATTAGTAATAAAGCTCTTTCATTCAAACTTTGACAGATACTCATTTGACCTTTAAGCCAAGTCAAAAAGCCAGAAAGAATGAATGACGTGTTTGGTTATAATGAATAATTCCATGTTTCTTGGTTTGTTTTTTTAACTCTTTAAATATTCTACTACCCCATAGTAGGTAAGTGTTTTCTAAGTATATTACATACTTCATACCCACACATGAACATAAATAGAAATGCTCTTTTTTAATTATTCATTAGAGTATCACAATATATTAACCTATAAAGATAATATGATAAATTTAGTACTGGTCCTATTTAAGATGTACCACATTTTCTTAAACATGAATATAATGTTCTCTCTAGTAGACAAGAGATTTGGAAAAATAATTAAAATCCAAACATTATCTGGTGACATACTCTTTGGAGTGGTTAGGAGATCTGACTTTGAAGGAGGTCTAGTCTCAAATTTAGGTATTAAAGCCTACTACTTTGAAGCTATAGGTAATTTATTTAACCTCTTAACATTTATTATCTGTAAAGTGATTATAATAGCAACTACTTCATAAGATTATCAGGATTACATGAATTAATATAGTCAAGGCTCTTAGTGCAGTGGACAGTACCTATTTAAGCACTTAATACAAGTTGGCTCTATTTACTTTTCTAAACTAAACTACCATCTTCAGATGGGAGGGATTTTTTGGTTTTGTTTTTTAAAAAGTATTCCAGTCACCAAAAACCCAGTGTGAAAGTAGAGATAAAATATTTATTTTCCACAAACAGAATAATTTTATGACTATCAGGAGATAAAATCAAGAACTATAACTCTATTTCGCCTTTTATGGAGGCAAAAGTCATTTCTAAATAATAATTAGGAGGGAAGAAAGGAAGACCAAGTGTCAAATTCTTATTTAGAATGTACTTGGTTTAAAAGGGAAAAAAAAAATGTCCGAAATATTCAGGTGGACATAAAACTTGTGTGCAATTTAAAAGAGTTTAACAAAGGAAATTGCACATGAACTTGGTGTCCACTCTGAGCTGATAGAAACAGCCCAGACTTCTGTAAGATTCTATTCTTCCTTCCCATTGCTAGAGCCTTGGGTTTTAGGAATTAAAGATGTGATTCTCGCAAAAATTGGATAGTTGCCTATAATTTGAGATGAAGAACATTAAATATCACTGAGCAATCTTCTGGTGTTTTCATGGAAACCAGAACTCATGCCAGCTATATTAAGTAAAAGTAGGTCTATAAGGGAAAGTTGAGAACTTCATCACAAATTCAGTTATGCCTCAGAGAAACTGGAAAGCCATCAGGGTGCTGTGTTCATCTCTCTTTCCATGAAGAGGCAAGGATTCTTGTGAAGTGCTTCTCCAATATCTGCTCCAGTTTCCATTCTCATTTACTGGTTTATTTTGGTTCAATTCACTTTTATAACTCGGTATAAAACTCTCACTTGACTTTGGCTTTCAAAGAGCACATTCTGACTCTGGTCCCAAATCTCCAAGACCTTACCACTTTAGTCTGTCTTGGTTCCAAATCCAGGCTGACCAATGAACACCTGGTCCAATAAACTGTACCTATAAGGTTGGATTTATGTGACATGCAGGGTGGCCCATTCTGGCGTGCAGATAGAATTCATTCTCCAATAATAGAATTGAGAGTAGAAAGAAAATTTATATGTAAAGCATAGACAAATAAAAGTATTTCTATCTAGGACACACGCGTCTAGTTAGCAGAGCTCTCTCTCTGACCTGCCTTTCTTGAGGTACAATTTACATACTGTGAAATTCACCCTTTTTAGCATACTGCTCTATAAATTTTGACACACAGGTAGTCACATAAACATCATATGTGACCAAGACAAAGGATATTTTCATCATTAACTGGTATCAAAAAATTCTCAAAATTATATATTCTCAAAATTATATATCTTAAGTATTCCTGTTTTCACTTTACAGAAGCAAGATGAAAAGCTGCTACTCATAAGTTTTCTTTCAAAAAAAATTTGCTTTTAAGAGAAAATATAAAGATTGTATATACTGATACTGACACTTGAGCGATTGTATCATATGAAAACAGAAAATATAGGCTGCTTCTAATGTAGGCTGTTATCTAAATAAACATTGAAGGGACTACATTAAGTTAGGACTTCATGAAACAATAATGTATAAGAACTCTCAGGTAAAGAGTCTCTGTACAGTAGATACAGTAGATGCTTATTGTTACAAGCTTTAGACGATGTTTGAATGTACAGCTTGCTGATAAATATACACTATCCCATGGCATTCTGCCAGAGCAGAATTTCTGTGGAAATGCTTGGGAGATAATCAAAGGTCATGGCTTTATTTAACACGGCCACACACCGTATTAAAGACAAGCATTCCCTACTGGGCATAGACAGTCTGTCCTCCCGTGACTGTGCTGTCCTTCGGTGGAGTCAAATCCTGCCTTTAAAAGGTGGGGCTCACCAAGTGGCCTAAAACAAGTCTCATCTTTCATCAAGGGCTTCTAATTTTAAATTGCTGCCATGCTAAATTTTATCTTAAGTGTCGCTCTGAGTCTCCACCCAGTTCAGATGTACCACTGTTTTTAAAAAAGAATTTCCCAGGGCTGTGAATTCCAACTGCATTGTTTAACACACCACCTTCCCCAGGCACAAAACAAAACAAGTTGATTAAGATTTTGAATAAGAGCTGCATTTATCAGCTTCTGATATATTCTGCGTGAATAGACTGAAGTTACAAAATATGAATCTCTACTGATATCATTCTCCATGATAGTAGAATCCACCAAGAAGAAATTAAAAAGCAAAACAATTGCTTCCTAGGACAACAGGCTTGAGTTTCAATTTAAATGCTATTTTTTTTATAATACCCATTTACTTACCAAATATTATTCAACTCACATGAACTAAAAAAAAGCATTTGGGATGGTTTAGTTAATTTATGAGCACTCCCTTATTTATAAGCCAGTCTGGAACCATGTGGAAACAGACATATAATTCAGGGACTATATAAAACATACTATACATATACACACACAAATACACACACATCCACACAAAGTTCCAATTGATATTATCCTAGAACTCTAGACACAAAATAGTGAGACAGATTCTTATGTCAACATCACAGTAGAAAAAGTTAGTAAGAAAAAAGAAATAGCTTGAGAGACTTTACATTTTAACTTTCAAATACTCTATGGGCTGGAAGGTAAACTCTTCCTAAGCGATGCCCTAGACCCTCATTCCCTGGGAACTGTAATGAGCTCAATGCAAAGCAAGTTGGCTAGTTCTGCTGGACCTGTGACTTTCATCCCAGACAGTACCCCCAAACAAACTCAAACAAAATGCCCTGCCACCAAGTGGAAAGGTCTGAAAACCACCCAGCTGGGTGAAATGGGGGTCTCAAGGGGCACCCCAGGAAAATTAAACAACAAAAAGCCCTGGCATTCTGGACTCTTTCCAAATGTGTTTACTTCTCCTGAACTAAGGTCAGGTGTCTACTTTGGGGAGACAGAAATGAGAGTTCCCTGGAGCTAAAACCTGCCCCGATCCAATCCTCTGTCACTCACCCTTCCGGTGAAGACCCCCAGCTCTGACCCGGCTGCTCCCTGCTTCTTCAGCAGGTGACATTCCATCAGGAAGCCAAGGAGCCTGCCCCGAGAACACCAGAATCTGTTACTCAGAGTTTGGTACTTGTTCTCGAGGCCACACCAGAAAAAACAAGAAGAAATGGTTTTTGGGAGGCAGGAAAGGGAAATTTATTGCTTTGCTGGCAGAGGAGGAAAAATGGCAGAGTATTGATCTCAAAATATCGATTTTTCCTCTGAATGCTACCTATTAATAGAAATGCACCGTAGCAAACTCATGAGATGTACCTGGACTCAGAATCGGTAAAAATGGGAAATATCATATGCTATGAAACTCGGTTCCTCTAAAAGGTGAGGAATCAGCCTTCCTTTGTGAAGAACCAACACTGCCAGCAGGAGAATTCTGCTGAAAATGAGAATTTCTGTTGAAAACATTTATGGTTTGAAATGGGACTTTTTTTTTTTTTTAATAATTTTATTGAATCATAATTATGTACATTGGTGCAATCACAGGGCATGATTCATATACATTCAGAAATATTTTGATCATACTGTTACAGATATCCTTCATGGCATTTCCTTGATCACTATA
>CAUYON010119412.1:0-11454 GCA_963573935.1 Arctocebus calabarensis
GGCTGCAACCAAAAAATGGCCGGCGTTGTGGCGGGCACCTACAGTCCCAGCTACTTGGGAGGCGGAGGCAGGAGACTCGCTTGAGCCCAGGAATTGGAGGTTGCTGTGAGCTGCAATGCCACGGCACTCTATCCAGGGTGATAGCTTGAGGCTCTGGCTCAAAAAAAAAAAAAAAAAGAAAGAAATACAGACTAATAAGTGATAGAATCAGATCTGTCCCACCTTAAAAAAACTTAGATACCCTTACCAACCTTATTCTGTTGCTTGGTCAAGTCATACTCAAACAAATTAGGCTTTCTGATTATAACTTGGTTTTTATTTTTCTTTGCCTCAAAATTATGTAATAGTGAATAATGAGTATACCTGTTGAGAGATTCCTTCCTCTTAACCAGACTGTCTAACTTTCTAATTGTTAGATTGAGAATACCAGCAGGCAACGTTTCCTTTCCCTCTATAATCCTGAGCCCGTGTGTGTAATTAAATAGTATCTTA
This sequence comes from Arctocebus calabarensis, assembly GCA_963573935.1. Classification (NCBI taxonomy): domain Eukaryota; kingdom Metazoa; phylum Chordata; class Mammalia; order Primates; family Lorisidae; genus Arctocebus; species Arctocebus calabarensis. Next base: position 493 of record CAUYON010119412.1, read on the forward strand.
TATCAACCAGTAAACGAGATATGTTAAGCAGTAATTTAAGACCTTTCTTAAAGGGTATCTTCTACCATCCAATGAAAAATACATTATTTTAAGAAGCTATTTAATATTTTATTGGCTGCCTCTCCATATTTGGATTCTGGCTTTGCTACTTGCTCACCTCTGAGCCTCAGTTTCCTCACATGTAAATGGGTTGAAGTGATGATGGAAATAGTTCATATAAATCCTTATATAAGAAGTGGCACAATAAATTGCTGCAGTTATCTTGTATAACCATACAAAGGGTTGTAATGAAGTACAATTTCTGTTCTATTTCTGAGGGATCAGAAGTTGAAAAGGGTTAAGAGACTTAGATTACACAAAGCCAGAATGAAAACCGAGGTCTTCTGACTTCAAATCCTACACTCTTCTTTACCTTTGGTATTTCTTTTTTTTTTTTTTTTTTTTGACACAGAGCCTCAAGCTCTCACCCTGGAGAGAGTGCCGTGGGCATCACAGCTCATGGCAACCTCCAATTTCTGGACTCAAGTGAGTCTTCTCCCTCCGCCTCCCAAGTAGCTGGGACTACAGGTGCCTGCCACAACGCCCGGCCATTTTTTTTTTTTTTGGTTGCAGCCGTCGTTGTTTGGAGGGCCCGGGCTGGATATGAACCCACCAGCTCAGGTGTACGTGGCTGGCACCTTAGCCCACTGAGCTACAAGCGCCAAGCCACCTTTGGTATTTCAAAAGCAGTTTAAGCCTCAGCTTTTTAGCTGCTGACCTGATTTTTCACAGTAATTAAAAACCATTTGGCTTCACAGGTGGGATATTATCTGTGAAGAATGTGGGGATTATTTAGTGTCCCATTCTGCCACAGTGGCCAGCCCAGAGGCCTCATTCAGAATCTAATAAGTACTCCAATCTTGGATGTGGAAGCATTTATTTCCCTCGTACTTTATTTTACAGCTTGGTTCTTGTCTTGCTGAGTAAAATACTCTTTCTTTTTTTTTTTTTTTTTTTAATAATTTTATTGAATCATAATTATGTACATTGGTGCAATCACAGGGCACGATTCATATACATACTCTTTCTTTTTTTAATTGAAACAGAGTCTTACTCTGTCACCCTGGATTGAGTGCCATGGCTTCGTTATAGCTCACACCAACCTCAAACTCTTGGGCTTGAGCAATCCTGTGCTACAGCCTGCTTAGTTGCAGAGACTACAGATGTATGTTACTATGCCTGGCTAGTTTTTCTATTTTTAGTAGAGATGGGTCTAGTTCCTAGCTCAGGCTAGTCTCGAACTCCTGAGCTCAAGTGATGCCTCCAAGAATACTAGGATTATAGGCATGAGCCACCATGGCCAGCCTGAGTAAGGTATTCTTTATATCTGCCTCACTGTCCTTCTGTCAGTAAGGAAATAAATGAGCAAACACTTGGTCACAACTTTAGGCCTTTACCAACTCCCAGTGCAGATTTTGTAAGTAACTTTGACAATGCTCAAAATAAAAAAAAAAAAAATGACTAGGGTGGCCCCTGCAGCTCATCGAGTAGGGGACCGGCCCCATATGCTGAAGATGGCAGGTTCAAACCCAGCCTCAGCCAAACTGGAAAACAGAAAAATAGCCAGGTGTTGTGGAAGGCACCTGTAGTCCCAGCTACTCAGGAGGCTGAGGCAAGAGAATTGCCTAAGCCCAGGACTTGGAGGTTGCTGTGAGCTGTGTGATGCCATGGCACTCTACCAAGGGTGATAACATGAGACTCTTTCTGTACAAGAAAAAAAAAAAATGACTACACATGGGCATGCATAAGCTCTTACTCTTTCCCTAATAGCATCACCTTTGCTGATACTTTGTTCTTGCCCCAATCCAGGAGACCCGCATCAGTTTGAACAGAAGTTTAACTACCGCCGTCCCATGTATCCTATCCTAAGATACATGTGGGGGACAGATACCTATCGGGAGAGCATTAAGGTGAGAGAGTTTTTGTGAAACCATTTGCTTCACATAAGCCCCATAAATTGTGATTTAGTACTAAAATGATTTTCTTTTGGGCTGGGACTTATAGGATTTGGCTGACTTTGCCTCTAAGAATTTAGAAGCCATGAATCCCCCACTTTTCCTCCGCTTTCTTAACCTGCTAATGAATGATGCCATCTTCCTTTTGGATGAAGCCATACAGGTAAAAAATTAGCTTATTTAAAATTTAAAAAATTCCCCTATGCCATCAAATAATCATTAGTACCTTTTTACCTTTTAATCATAATAGAGCAATCCCTAGTACTAGTCTTGAAAACCAGATTTGTGATTAAAGGCATACCTCCAAGGTTGCCATTACAGGGTTTCCTGAGTTATTCCATTAGAGAACAAGATCAAGGGTCACTGAAGCCTCACGGCCTAGGATGGTTGGCAGAGAGTTGGAAACATAGTGTGATGAAGCCAAACTTAAGTACATTGGCAGGAGTAGCTAATCAGGCCACCATTACAGAAAGAAGTCAGGATCTTGGTTTTGGTTAGTGACTTTCAACCGTTTTCTATCCCAACATGTCAGTAAAGTGGTTCAGCTCACAAAGACAATGAATTTTTTTTTTCTTTTGAGACAGCGTTCAAGCTGTCGCTCTGGGTAGAGTGCTGTGCTGTTATAGCTCACAGCAACCCCCAACTCAGGCTCAAGTGATCCTCTTGCCTCAGTTTTTCTATTTTTAGTAGAGATGGGGTCTCACTTTTGCTCAGGTTGGTCTCAAACTCGTGAGCTCAGGCAGTCCACCCTCCTTGACCTCCCAGAGTGTTAGGATTATAGGCATGAGCCACTGCACCCAGCCACAAAGACAATGATTTTTAACTCACTGTCCTAAATGGTTCTGATTTTTTGCACCACTATTTGAAAAAAATCTCTGGTTTGGGTTATTTATGTATACGAAGATTCCAGGTTGTTCATATTCTTATCTATCCAATGCCTCCTAAGTCCTTAGCTATATTGTGAAACATGAGTTCATATTCTTATCTATCCAATGCCTCCTAAGTTCTTAGCTATATTGTGAAACATGAGTTTCACAAAGTGTAAAATATGGCTAGGTGCCACAGTGTATCATTGAGCTCCTTCAGTGTATCATTTCCTTAACTATCCCTTACTGAACTACTTATTGATCCTATAAAAACTGGACTACTCATAGAGCAAAACTTCCCTTCCATGTGCTGATCATAAGATAGATAAGGCAAGTAAATCCTGAAGGTAGCCTATTAGACATGCATAATTCTTATTTGATTAGGAGTCCCTCAGGAATTTGTATTTAATTTATGAGAAAGGTGGCTAGGCATGGTAGCTCACACCTGTAATCTTAGCACCCTAGGAGGCTGAGGCAGGCAGATTGCTTGAGCTCAGAAGTTTTGTTTTTTTTTTTTGTAGAGACAAAGTTTCACTTTATCGCCTTAGGTAGAATGCTGTGGTGTCACATAGCTCATAGCAACCTCCAGCTCCTGGGCTTAGGCGATTCTCTTGCCTCAGCCTCCCGAGTAGCTGGGACTACAGGCGCCCGACACAATGCCCGGCTATTTTTGTTTTGCAGTTTGGCCAAGGCAGGGTTTGAACCCGCCGCCTTTGGTATATGGGGCCAGCGCCCTACTCGATGAGCCACAGGCGCCACCTTGAGCTCAGAAGTTTGAGACCACCCTGAGTCCTGAGAGACTCCATCTCTAAAAAAGAGCCAGGCATTGTGGCAGATACCTGTAGAACCAGCTATTCAGGAAACTGAGGCAAGAGAATCACTTGAGCCTAAGTGTTCAGGTTGCTGTGAACTATGACACTATGGCACTCAACCCCAGGTTGACTGAGTGAGACTCTGTCGAAAAAATAATAATCATACTCGGCGCCTGTGGCTCAAGCAGCTAAGGTGCCAGCAACATAGACCTGAGCTGGCGGGTTCGAAGCCAGCTTAGGCCCACAAAACAACAATGACGACTGCAACCAAAAAACACCTGGGCATTGTGGCGAGCGCCTGTAGTCCCAGCTACTTGGGAGGCGGAGGCAAGAGAATCACTTGAGCTCAGGAGTTTGACGTTGCTATGAGCTGTGATGCCACAGCACTCTATGCAGGGTGACAGCTTGAGGCTCTGTCTCAAAAAAATAATAATCATAATCATAATAATTTGTGAAAAGGTTTGATTGCTTGCTTTTTTTCATAATCCTGCATTCAAGATTAAGATCAGTTTTCTTTGAAAATGAGATCAGGTCCTATTATAAACAGACCCTTTTAAGCAAGAGCTGTGTGGCACAAAGAATAAAGCAGATGGTATTTTCATGAGACTATAAGTTTAACAAGTTGCTTGCTATAATTAGAACAAGGATGATGAGAGGTAAAGAGCTTTAAATAATGATTCTCTTTCTACACACCTTGAGTGTTTGATAGAACTTTGATTTGGTAAGCAGTATATTGTGTTTGTTTGTTTTTTATTTTTCAGGTAGGGTTGATCCTTCATCCTTTTTTCATGTAGCCTGTTTTGTTTTACAAGGCAGGGGTGTTAGGGTTTCTTTCTTTCTTTTATTTTTTCTTTTTTGTGAGACAGAGTCTTAGTTTATCACCCTCGGTAGAGTGCCATGGCATCATAGTTCACAGCAACCTCAAACTCTTGGGCTCAAGTGATTCTCTTGCCTCAGGTTCCTCTGTAGCTGGGACTATAGGTGCCCCCACACAACATCTGGCTATTTTTAGAGACAAGGTCTCTTGCTTAGGCTGGTCTTGAACTCATGAGCTCAAGCAGTCTACTCTCTGTGGCCTACCAAAGTGCTAGGATTACAGACATGAGCCACTGTGCCTGGCCCATAGTTTTTTGGGGTTTTTTTTTTTGTTTGTTTGTTTGTTTTTGAGACAGAGCCTCAAGCTATCGCCCTCGGCAGAGTGCTGTGGCATCATAGCTCACAGCAACCTCCAACTCCTGGGCTCAAGCAATTCTGCCTCCACCTCCCAATTAGCTGGGACTACACGCAGCTCCCACAAAACCTGGCTATTTTTTGGTTGCAGCCACCATTGCTGCTTGGCCGGCTCAGGCCGGTTTTGATGCCGCCAGCTCAGGTGTATGTGGCTGGCGCCTTAGCTGCTTGAGCCACAGGCGCCAAGCCCCATAGGTTTTTTTTGAGACAGGGTCTTAATCTGTTGCCCAGGCTAGAATACAGTGGCAGCCATCAAAGCTTACTGCAGTTTCCAACTCCTAGGCTCAAGCAGTCATCCAGCCTTACCCTCCTGAATAGCTGGGACTAACAGGCATGTACCATCATGCCCAGCTGATTTTTAAATATTTTCAAGAGACAAGTTCTTGCTATGTTGCCTAGACTGGTCTTGAACTCCTAGCCTCAAGTGGTCCTCCTCAGCCTCCCAAAGTGCTGGGATTATAGGCATGAACCACTATACCCAGCCAAGGGTTTCATACAGTATTAATCCTCTTTTCTGTTGCACAGTATTAGACTATTTCTACAGGAATTATTTGTAAACCTACCCAAGCTGAAACAAATCTATATGAAGCCACAAGTTCTTTTTTTCCAAATCTTCTTTTGAAGCTTCACTCCAGCTTAGTCGACTAGATTTTGAATAGGAATTCTTTTTTTTTTTTTTTTTTTTTGAGACAGAGTCTCACTATGTAGAGTGCTGTCACAGCTCACAGCAACCTCCAACTCTTTATTTTTTTAATTAAATCATTGCTGTGTACATTAATGCAATCATGGAGTACAATGTGCTGATTTTATATATAATTTGAAAATTTTTCATCAAACTGGTTAACATAGCCTTCACTGCATTTTCTTAGTTATTATGTTAAGACATTTGTATTCTGGCGCTGGCACCCTACTCTCTGAGCCACAGGCACCGCCTCAACCTCATCACTAATAAAGCTTGGTTAAGAATGCTGGGTGGCGGGCTCGGCGCCCATGGCTCAATGGGCTAAGGTGCCAGCCACGTACACCTGAGCTGGTGGGTTCGAATCCAGCCTGGGCCCACCAAACAACAATGAGGGCTGCAACCAAAAAATGGCCAGGTGTTGTGACGGGCGCCTGTGGTCCCAGCTACTTGGGAGGCGGAGGCAAGAGACTCGCTTGAGCCCAGGAATTGAAGGTTGCTGTGAGCTGTAATGCCACAGCACTCTATCCAGGGTGACAGCTTGAGGCTCTGTCTCAAAAAGAAAAAAAAGAATGCTGGGTGGCGCCTGTGGCTCAAAGGAGTAGGGCGCCGGCCCCATATGCCAGAGGTGGCGGGTTCAAACCCAGCCCTGGCCAGAAACTGCAAAAAAAAAAAAAAAAAGTTAAGAATGCTATATACTGCCCTTCTTTAGAAGTGATCAGTGATGAAAAGGACAGAAGGTCCATTTTGAAATTGAACTGAAGGATAAATTTTTGTTAATTTCATCCCAATTCTAATTGTTAGAATGTTAACCCCCCACAATCTTACAAAGAAAATCTTGGAAGTTTTGATTAAACATTTACACAGTTTAAAGTCCTGTAATGGTGCTTTCAGTGTCAATGTAGCATGTGATTTGTACAGACAAGAAATTCCATTTCTTAGTGATGAAATGTGGTAACACCACTTCATCAGATTTTATTTTTTTATAATTTAAGGAAGGAAATTAGGGGATAAGAAAAATTCAAAATTGATTCCTGCAAATTCCATGATTCCAATGTAATTAGTTTGAAGTTTTAAATCTAAAATTATATTTGTGTATATAACTGTTAACTAATGTAAATTGTAATAAATATATTTGCAATTATTAAATGTTAAATATTATTTTGGTTCAAAAAAAAGACATTTGTATTCTACACTTAGTAATTTAACGTGTACCCTTGTAAAAGTAGGTGTGGTCCTACCAATTATCCTTCCTCAACCCATCCTTCTCACCCTGCCCCCTCCTTTCCCCTTCTTCTTGGGCTATAATTGGGTTATAGCTTTCTTATGAAATTGGTTTCATAGTAGGGCTGAGTACATTGGATACTTTTTCTTTCATTCTTGAGATACTTTGCTAAGAATATGTTCCAGCTCCATCCACGTAAACATGAAAGCGGTAAAGTCTCCATCTTTTTTTAAGGTTGCATAATATTCCATGGTGTACATATACCACAATTTATTAATCCATTCATTGGTCATTGAGCACTTGGGCTTCTTCCATGACTTAGCAATTATGAATTGGGATGCAGTAAACACTCTGGTGCAAATATCTTGGTTATAAAGTGATTTTTGGTCTTCTGGATAAATACCTAGTAGAGAAATGGTAAGATCAAATGGTAGGTCTATTTTTAGATCCTTAAGTGATCTCCAGACATCTTTCCAAAAGGAACACATTAGTTTGCATTCCCACCAGCAGTGGGGAAGAGTTCCCTTTTCTCCACGTCCATGCCAACATCTCTGGTTTTGGGATTTTGTGATGAGGGATAATTGTACTAGAGTTAGATGATATCTCAGAGTGGTTTTGATTTGCATTTCTCTGATGATTAAGGATGATGAGCATTTTTTCATGTGTTGTAGGCCATGCACCTGTCTTCTTCAGAGAAGTTTCTCTTCAAGTCCCTTACCCACACTGAGATGGGATCATTTGTTCTTTTCTTGCTAATATGTTTGAGTTCTCTGTGGATTCTGGTCATTAAACCTTTGTCAGAGACATAACCTGCAAATATCTTCTCCCTGCTTGCTTTATTTACTGTGTTCTTGTCTGTGCAGAAGCTTTTTAGTTTGATCAGATCCCAGTAATGTATTTTTGGTGAGCAACCTCCAACTCTTGGGCTTAAGTGATTCTCTTGTCTCAACCTCCAAAGTAGCTGGGACTATAGGCACCTGCCACAACACCTGGCTATTTTTTGATTGGAGTTGTCATTATTGTTTAGTTGGCCTGGGCCAGGCTTGAACCCACCAGCCTGGGTGTATGTGGCTGGTGCCCTACTCACTGAGAAACGGGCACCAAGCCTGAATAGGAATTCTTAAGTGTCATGACCCTTCAATTGTACTTTCTTCTCTGATATGTCCCACCTCTGGTTTCTATAGTATTTGAGCAAGATAAAGATTCAGCAGATTGAGAAGGACCGAGGTGAATGGGATAGTCTGACTCCAGAAGCTCGCAGAGAGAAGGAGGCTGGCCTACAGATGTTTGGACAGCTGGCACGTTTCCATAACATCATGTCCAATGAAACAATTGGTACCCTTTCTTTTCTAACATCAGGTAAACACACAAAGCATGCTTTCAGAAAAAAATGTAATGGCCAAGATCTATTTCACTTAAAGGATCAGCCCAGTTGAAACTAAGAATTCAGACCCTGGCAATAGGACTCTCCATATCTAAGAGAGAAACAAGTAACTTGAGAAGCTTCAACAAGCATGGTGATAGCCAAGCATGGTGGCTCATGCCTGTAATCCTAACACTCTGGGGGGCTAAGATGGGAGAATCACTTGAGCTTAGGAGTTCAAGACTAGTCTGAGCAAGAGAGACCCCATCTCTACTAAAAATAGAAAAATTAGCCAGGCGTTGTGTTGAGTGCCTGTAGTCCCAGCTACTCAGGAGGCTGAGGCAGGAGGATCACTTGAACCCAGGAGTCCGAGGTTGCTGTGAGCTAGGCTGACATCATGGCATTCTAGCCTGGGTAACAGAGTAAGTCTCTGTCTCAAAAAAAAAAATCGTGATGCATCTACAAGATGTCTATACAATGAAGTTCATCAATAAGTGAAATGTTTGTAAGTAGGAAATAATTGAAAAGTCAAAAAGGTCACCAGTAAAGACAGAATAAATAAAATAACTAATGATGTAATTATAATTGAAAATTGGTGTAAATCATCACTACTCTATGGAATATTCTGTAGTAGTGGAAATGTTTTGTCAGTCTTAGGTGTCCAGTACTGTACTTATAGCCATAAGTAGCTGTTAAACACTTGACATGTGGTATGACTAAAGAACTGAATTTTTATTTTCTTTAATGTTAAGTAATTTAAATAACTACCTGTGGCCATTGCCTACCAGGTTGGACAATGTAGGAACATAACATAAAGATATTTATTACATAATTATTGAAAACAGTTACAGAGTATGTACAATATGATAATCATTTTTGTTTTAAAAATGCACTTGATGGCTCACCCATAGCACAATGGTTATGGTGCCGGCCATATACGCTGAGGGTGGTGGGTTCGAACTTGGCTTTGTCAACTAAACAACTGCAAGAAAAAAATGGAGGCTGAGGCAAGAGAATCGCTTGGTTGCTGCAAGCTGTGAAGCCATGGCACTCTACCAAGGGTGACATAGTAAGACTGTCTCAAAAATAAATAAATAAATAAATAAAAATGCATTTGAGTTTGTGACTAGCCTCCACAACATAGCAAGACCCCCATCTCTGCAAAAAATTTTAAAAATAAGCCAGGCATTGGCTCGGCGCCTGTGGCTCAACGGGCTAAGGCGCCAGCCACGTACACCTGAGCTAGCGGGTTCGAATCCAGCCCGGGCCGCCAGACAACAATGACGGCTGCAACCCAAAAATGGCCTGGCGTGGCGGGCGCCTGTAGTCCCAGCTACTTGGGAGGCGGAGGCAGGAGACTCGCTTGAGCCCAGGAATTGGAGGTTGCTGTGAGTTGTTATGCCACAGCACTCTATCCAGGGTGACAGCTTGAGGCTCTGTCTCAATACATAAATAAATAAATAAATAAATAAGCCAGGCATCATAGCACCTGCCTGTGATCCTAGATACTTGGGAAAGGAGATAGAGGATCTCTTGGACCCAGGAGCTTGAGGTTACAGTGATGAATGAGCTAATTGGATCACAGCACTCTAACCTGGGCAACAGAGCAATACCATGTTGCCAAAAATTTTATTTTAATTATGTAAATGTGGACAGAAAAGCCAGAAATATAAATAACAAAATGTTGAATATTGGTTAACAGTGTTTATCTCTAGCCGGTAATTTTTGTTTTTGTCTTTTTACTATTTGTTTTGGGTTCTTGTTTATATTTTATATATTATGTAATAAAAAGAAAAATAATCTTCCCCAGAGGTGTGTGAGTAAACTAGACATAGTAAGTAAAAGTTTGCTAATGGATTGCATCTTTATAGACTTTGGCTTCTTTTTCAGAGATCAGATCACTCTTTGTCCATCCCTTCCTGGCTGAGCGCATCATCTCCATGCTCAACTACTTCCTCCAGCACTTGGTTGGCCCCAAGATGGGGGCCTTAAAAGTCAAGGACTTCAGTGAATTTGACTTCAAACCTCAGCAGCTTGTATCAGATATCTGCACTATCTACTTAAATCTTGGGTACCTGAGATTGGAATCGGGAAAGCCAGAGGGGATGCTAATGTTTTGATTTGGGGTTTTGTTAGTAGAGTGACTGTTTGCTAATAATGTGTTAATAGCGAAGAAATGAGCCATGTCTAGTTCGTTGATGAAGGAATTGTCTGCAGTTTTAACTAAGATTTTGTATGACCTGTGGGACGTTGCTTTTTGGGATTTCCAAAATTCTGCCTTAATCTATGCAAAGATAAACTTTATTGATTGTAACATTATTTGGAAAATAATAGTCTTTTAAGGCTATGGGATGCTTTATAGACATCCTTCTTAGAAAGTTAGAAGGTGCCTGTAGCTTAGCGGCTAAGGCACCAGCCCCATACAACAGAGCTATTGGGTTCGAATCCAGCCTGGGCCTGCCAAACAGCAATGACAACTACAACCAAAAAATAGCCGGGCATTGTGGCGGGCTCTGTAGGCCCAGCTATTTGGGAGGCTGAGGCATCAGAATCATTTAAGCCCAGGAGTTGGAGGTTGCTGTGAGCAGTGATGCCACGGCACTCTACCCAGGGTGGTGGATTAAGGCTCTATCTCAAAAAAAAAAAAAAAACATTAGAAGTCTAAGGCCAGGTGAGGCGGCTCACGCCTGTAATCCAAGCACTCTGGGAACCGAAGTGGGTGGATTGCCTGAGCTCAGGAGTTCAAGACCATCCTGAGCTAGAGAGAGAGAGACCCTGTCTCTAAAAAATAGC